>PVKC010039297.1:0-12576 GCA_004027635.1 Crocidura indochinensis | reverse complement strand
TATATATATAAAATATATAAAATATATTTTATATTTCTGCTTTTGAAATAAGATTTTTGTAAATTATAATAATTCATATGATCCAAGGGAGATAATTTTCCTTACCAAAGAGACTAACATTCTCAATTCCATCAATAATTGCCTTGTAATCCAAATTTTCTTCCATTCCGACCTGTTAAAGAAGAATGACATTCTAAAAATGAAATAACATATTAAGTAACTATTCAATAAAATGTAAAGAATAGATAATTCCATCTTCAGTACTAAATACAAAAGAAATGTTCACTGCACATGTTTTTTCAAGGCAAAGGAAACATCAATATTTTCCATCGAGAAAAGTTTATTTTAAAATGTTCTAATTTCAAATTAATGCTCTGTCATGATGTTCTTTGCAGATAAAAATAAGCAAATTTGTGTACTCACAAAAAATTTGCTTCACATAGAAGTACAGAGACAATTAACGAACACTTGAGTCCACTTTAAAATAGCAGCCAAAGGGTCAGTATTATTGAAAATAATCACTTGGTCTTATTTTTCTTTGAGTGCTCCAGTTTATTTGAAAGAAGGCCTTGAGATTTTACATATTCAGAAAGGATTAAAGTAATGACAAATCTACATAGTGATTACCTCAAATAAAATCGACAATGCTCTTAACTTTCCTTTTCCTTTAACTGCATCATCAAAATTCGAAAATTGGTTGGCATCAAAGCAGTATATTTGCATCTATAAAAGCAACAATATAAAAATGTATTATATAGGAATATTTCACAAGTCAGCAGAGAACCCTAAGAAAATATTTCACCTTTTATATATTTAGTAATTTGACTTGAAAATTCAACAATATGTATGAGTTTATGTTCTGTAAATTTAATTTAAATCACCACTTGTGATTACCAAATAACACAGTAATAATTTTCTATCATATATAGTAAATTGTCAATGTTCCTATTTTGGGAGGACACCCAGCTAGCTCTGAGGTCAGGAATCACTCCACATAGAGTTTGGAGGATGATTTGGAGCACTGGTTTTTGCTGGTATTGGTCAGCCTTGTGCAAAGCAAGCACTCTACGCGGCATACTGTTTCCAGATCTTATCCATGTCCTTTTAATAATTTTGTTATATTTCTTTAATTTTTCATTTTTAGATACTCATTTTTATTTTGTACATTTAACAAGTTGTTATGTTTTAATTAATAGCGTAACTCCTAGGATTCACTTCTACCAAAAATGCATAATAGAATTTTAAGATCTGTATTGTAAAGTCTTTCCTACTGTAAGTATCCATTGCTAATTTTTACCCCGGCTCTGATATTACCTCTAATAGTTTCAACTCTCAATCAAAATCCGGCACTTTTTATGATATGCGCTTAAGAATCTGGTAACTCTTGTGGTTTTGAAGTCTAATTAAGGGCAGATTAAGAAGCCTCTGAAACCATTAAAGTGCAGTTGGGGTTATGATTAGAGAAAGCCTAAATGAAGCAGAGGATAGTAAGCAGTAGCACCTGACTTGAAGGGCCACTTAAAACCTTTCAGAGAAAGGATTTCTAAGTTTATCCTTGATGGATGAGCAGCTTAAAAGATGACAGATGATAAGGCAGAAGAGATGGATATGTTGAAATCAGAGAAAGTATAGAAAGGCCCACAGGCAAGAAAGCATGAGAAAAATGAGGAATTGAACTTAGTGATGGATACAGCTGTGTTTATGTGAGAGGAAAACAGCATGAGGAGAGAAGGCTGGAGTGTGAAGAGTCATATTAGGAAGGGCTCCAGGTAGTCCCGGAGGTTTAGTGCTGTAGGCAATGAGTAGAAATTGTTGAAATCTAGGAAACAGGGATGCAAAGGAGACAATAGTAGGAGTAGGTAGGAAAAGAAGAGATTATGAATAGAAAGATATATTGGGTATATTTAGTAATCAAAGAAAAAAGGAATGGTAATTTGAACATTTTTTTCTGACCTGACCTGTTATTTGAGAGCAAAATTCAAAAGAATAGTTTGTGGGATATGAAGACGAGAAAAAGTCAAATTTGTCCTCCAGTTTTTTTCTGTTTGCACAAATACACAGTGAATTTTAAAATTAATCTTCATGTACTATTCTTCATAGGAATGGACAGAGGTATCTTTGAATAGAAAATATATGAAGTTTAGTGTAATACTTTTTTGTATCAGTTATTTTGGATGCAAGACTTACCTTGCAGTTATAAAAATTTTTCTTGAGATTGTTTCTAGTATCTTAATTGATAATCACCTCAAATTGGAGAAAATTAAGATATAAAATGTCTAAAGACTATACTTTCATTTGCATATATGTTTTTATAGAACAATATTGCTTCTGATAATTTTATGTTTCAGAAGTGCTTTTTCACACGTCATCAAAAGTAAACTGGACATTACAAACATCACACAAGTTTTAAAATCCCTTTATCTAGCCTTCTATCAGATTTCTTTATACTTTTTTGCCTCCCAGCCCCAACTCCCTCCATAGCTGAAAATGTTATTTCTCTACTTGAAGCTTAAGACTAGTGGGGATGTTTTTTTTTCTTTTGCCACATCCAGCAGTGCTCAGGGCTAACCTTGACTCTGCACTCAGGGATCATTCCTGGTGGTCTTGGTAGACCATACATGGTGTTCAAATCAAACCTGGGTGAGTTGACCACCAGGCACGCATCTGATACACTGTACTATTGCTTCATATCCTCAAGCTTAGTTTTAGATTAGTTTTTCTGTATACTTGCTTTATATTTTTCTCTTCTAAGGGAGTGGGAGTTTGCTCAGGGACCATATGTAGTAATAGGATTTATGAAAACAAGATGGGCAGTATGCAAGGCTTTATAACCCAAACTATCCTCTGACTCTGTACTTTGTTTCTTGATAGTCTACATAAAAACCCAGTATTTGACCTCATTTCTTATTTATGTCCTATAACTGAACCCTTCCAGTGCTGTTTATGTTGATAGCAGTGGCAAGATTTTATTTTCCTTTGTAACTACTCAGTATGTCACTGTCTACTCATCTATCGTTGGCTACCTTTATTTTTCATAAATTGACTCTTTTAAATATTGCTGCAATGAACACAGGAGTGCTTACTTCTGAATTAGTGTCTTTAGGTTCTTTGGTTAGATTTATTATCTAGTAAGGAAATTTCTGGAAAATAGCTGAGTATAGTTTTAGTACCTCTAATCACCACATTAATTTCCAAAGACGTTGGTCAGTTTATATACCCAATAATGAACACTGGTTTTTCTTTATTCACAACTTCACCAACATTTTTCTTTTCTTTTTAAGTGTCATTTTTGCAGATATAAGGTTATGGAAAAGTTTAATACAAAATGTAGTTTAGTTTTGATTTATATTTTCCTAAAGCTAAGCTATTATGAGCAGTATTCATGTGCCTATTGATTATCTATATGCATTACTTGCAGAACTGTCCATTCAACCTCTCTACAGATTTTTATACTTTTTTCTCACTGTTGTTTTTCATATTTACTTGACATACACTTATCATTGTTAATATCAGCTCTTATCAGGTGTATGACATAAAAAATTTTCTTCCATTCATAAAATGATTTTATATTTTATTTTAAATGGAGGGGTTGGTCTCATCCAGCTATGTTCAGGAATTCCTCCTGAACATGGTATAGCTCAGAAGACATATGTGTGCTTGAGGTTGGGGGACCTTATTCATGCTGCATTTTTTTTGTTACTGACTGGTTTTATTGGAAGGGTTTTTTTTTTACATTTTTTTCTTTATTTAAACATCTTGATTTACATATATGATTGTGATTAGGTTTCTGTCATGTAAAGAACACCCTCTTCACCAGTGCAACATTCCTACCACCAATGTCCCAATTTTCCCTCCCTCCCATGCTGGATTTTGAATAGTATAGGCTCCATGTAAGGCAAGTGCCCTCTCCACTGTACTATTTCTCCAATCCTGACATTTTAATTCTGTCTCTTTTCCTTTGCAAAATCATTCTAGTATGATGAATTACCAATTTTTAACTTCCTTTTTAGTTTCCTTTGATCTAAGGGTAATTTTTTTCAAAGATATAGCTCAAGTCATTACAATGAACAATTTGGATAATGTTTCATCTACATACTTTAGAGTTTCATGTCTTCCATCCAAGCCTTTTTTTTTTTCCATCCAAGTCTTTGACCCGTTTTTAATTTATTTTTGTGTATGATGTGAAATAGTTTCAGTTTCTTTATTTGGTAAGTGAATTTCCAGTTTTCCTGAAAACCCTGTTAAAGAGAAATTTTCTTTCTTCATTTTCTCTTGTGTGCTTTTTATAAATTAAGTGTATCCCTATGAATATATTTATTTTTGGGCTTTCAAATATATTCAGTCATTTCCTAGATTTTTTTCTCAAATCATATTATTTTGATTACTATCACAGTATAATTTATATATATATACATTTTAACTTGGAATATTATGTATCTTTTTTCATTTAGAACTGCTTTGAATATTGGGGATGATTTAGTTTCCATTAATTCCACTAATTTTTGTAGATATTCCACTAATATTTATAGAGAATTAATATTTGTAGAGAATAATAATATTTGTAGAGAATATTTATACAAATAATAATATTTGTAGAGAATATTTGTACAAATAATAACATTTGTAGAGAATTAATATTCCACTAATATTTGTAGAGAATGTACTGAATCAATGCACTTCTTTGGTTTGGATGTCATTTCAACTATGCCAATTTATCCAGTCCATGAAATAGAATGTCTTACATTTTATATTTAATCTTATTTATTTCAACAATATCTTAGCTTTTTTTTTTTGGTTTTTGGGCCACACCCGGTGACGCTCAGGGGTTACTCCTGGCTATGCGCTCAGAAGTCGCTCCTGGCAGGCAAAGGGGACCATATGGGAACCGGGGGATCGAACCATGGTCCGTCCAAGGCTAGCGCGGTAAGGCAGGCACCTTACCTGCAGCGCCACCGCCCGGCCCCCTATCTTAGCTTTTTTAAATCTTTTTTTCTACTGATTTCTAGGAATAATTTTTTTAATCAGCTTTGCACTATACTCTGTAGGCTTACTCTGTACTAAGAAAGCATTCCTTGAGGGGGTCAGGAGGCCATTTGTGGTGACAGGTCTGAAGCCAGGTCAGCCAAATTGAACCTGAGGAAGACAAGTGCCTAAAGTACTGTGCTGTCTGTCTGGTTCAGCAATAAATTAAAAAATCAATTTAAATAGAATCTTCTTTTTTCCATTTCATTGTTAGTCTATAGAAGCACAATAGATTTTTGTATACCCATTTTGTAGTCTACCATTTTAGTATAGTATACAGGTTATTTTTTTAATTAATTTTTTAGTAGACTGTTTTTTAGTATATCTTCTAAGTATATTATAATGTCAGTTATAATAAGCATAATTTTTACTGTATCAGATTCAAATTTTTCTTATCTAATTGTTCTGGCTATTGATTCCAAAATTATAATGAGTAATAGTAATTAGAGAGTAATTTTCTACCAGGTGCTAGAAAAATTGCTTTTAGTTTTTGCCAACAAATATGATATTGGCTGAAGTTTTCTAAGCCTTCATTAGGTTTAGGAATGGCCTCTGTATACTATTTTTACTGAGTTTTTTTTTAATCACAAAAAGGATACTGAATTTTTCTAATGCTTTTTCTCTCTCTATTTTGGTAACTCCTCCCCCTTTTTTTCTTGTTTTTGTGCCACATCCACCTATGTTCAGAGCTTACTCCTGGCTCTGTACTTAGATACCAATTCTCGCAGAACTTGGGGAACCCAGGTCACTTCATACAAGAAAAGCACCTTATCTATTGTACTTTCTCTCTAACCATAATCATATTGCTTTTGTCATTCTTTTTTTTTTTTTTTTGGTTTTTGGGTCACACCTAGCAGCGCTCAGGGGTTACTCCTGGTTCTATGCTCAGAAATCTCCCCGGCAGGCTCAGGGGACCATATGGGATGTCAGGATTGGAATCACCATCCTTCTTCATGCAAGGCAAAAGCCCTTTCTCCATGCTATCTCTCTGGCCCCACTTTTGTCATTCTTATATACATTTATTGATGCCCATTTTTAACCATCATTATATGACTGGGCATGTTTAGTTTTTCTTTTTTATCTGGTACTTAAAATCCAGTTTTACATTTACATTATGATTTAGAAAAATATGCTTGATGTAATTTAACTATTCAGGGATCTATTAATACCTGTTTTTTTTGTCTCAACATGTCATATATACTTGAGAATGTTCTGTGTGCTGTTGAAAAGAATGTATATTTTGCTTCTCAGGAATGAAGTGCTCTGTAGATCCTTATCAAATTCATCTAATTTAAAAGCTTACTTAGAACTGTTTTAAAATTAATTTTCTATCTGCATTTATATTTATTGCATCTATATTATAAAGTTATTTACATTTATTATATCTGTATTTATATTTATTGATAAAGAGTTGAGTTATATTTACTTACTATTAATTACTATGTTTCTGTAAATGTAATTCTGTAGGGTGTTTATTCATTGATTTCTATACTTTGGTATACTTCTTTATGTTTGTACTTGTTTCACTACAATTCTGAATACCATTTATCTGAATGTAAATTATCTTTTTGGGGGGGGGCCACACCCAGTGATGCTCAGGGGTTACTCCAGGCTATTCGCTCAGAAGTCACTCCTCGTAGGCACGGGGGACCATATGGGGAACCGGGGGATCGAACTGCAGTCCGTCCTAGGTTAGTGCAGGCACCTTATCTCCAGCGCCACCTCCCGGCCCCTGAATGTAAATTATCTTCAGGCTTTTACTTTGTGTTTACTTTTGGATCTCAGATATATTTCCTATAGCCAATAAAAGGTTTTAGCTTCTCTTGTGATCCAGTCAGCTGCTGTGCTTTTTGGTTGGTGAGCTGAAGTCATTGATGATTAGGAGAGGTTACTGATATAAACATGTAACTATCTGAATTATAAAACTTTAATTATAATTTACTCAAAGTATATACTAAATGAAATATCAGACATTTATAAAATGTAATAGTAACCAGTGGTACCAGAGACTTACCTCAAGTGGGAATTTTTGCCCTTCTAAACTGTGTTCTGATCCATCAGATGATATGTTGCATTTTCCCCAGTGAAAAGTTATCTTGCTTGCTTTGAAGATCATTTCAGAAACTCCTCCACTGAGGTGGTAATCATTTGTAAGATTAATTTCCACTAAAAGAGAAACATACCCACACATAAAATTACATTCATATTTCTGAAAATTCAAATAAACAATTTAAAATAAATTTTCTATTATTAAAGGTCAATTATAAAATTTATTTGTTAAGATAAATTAAAAATGAAGTCACTAGAAATAATAGTGCAAATAATTTATGGGTTTCTAGTTTTCAAATTGAAAATAAAAATGTTGATTGTGAATTACATATTTTATTGTATATAGTTAATAATATAATAAATACCTTATTCATTGGGAAACTACCATTAAATTCTTATTATATTATAGATACTATGTAGAAAACTTCTGACCTCATAGGCCTTTATAATACTATATTCAATTAATTATATTATCAAAAGTAAAACATAGATAAAATTGCCACTCATGGTAAACTAGTTTAGCAAATCTACTACTATAATTTTGAAAAGTTTCTAATATTTCTCTTAGGTGTGTTGTCTTTATTGAATTTCCTAAAATACATTAAATTTTAAGATGTAGTATTTAAAAAGTAAGGTATCTATGTATTAAAAACTACTTTATTGGAACCGAAAAGGTGGCACTAGAGGTAAGGTGTCTGCCTTGCAAATGCTAGCCAAGGAAGAACCGCAGTTCGATCCCCCAGCATCCCATATGGTTCCCCATTCCAGGGGCAATTTCTGAGCACTTAGCCAGGAGTAACACCTGAGCATCAAATGGGTGTAGACTTAAAAAAACAAAAAAAAACTACTTTATCATTTATTGAATTAAAATATTTTTAGTATTTTATTTTGCATGAATTTACATTTTTCTCAAAGAATAGTCACTTATATGACTATATATATGCATTTTTGTTTTTTGGATTTTGGGCCATACCCAGTCATGTTCAGGGGTTACTCCTGACTATGCACTCAGAAATTGCTCCTGGCTTGGGGGACCATATGGGACCCCTAGGATCAAAGCAAGGTCCATCCTGGATCAGCTGCTTGAAAGGCAAATGCCCAACCTCTGCACTATAGCTCTGGCCCCTGATTATATTATTTTAAACTTGTATATATATATATATATATATATATATATATATATATATATATATATAACATGAATGAATTCTCTTAATATATAATTATAGCAGATTACTTTTTTCATATACTAACACTGAATATAGCATGAAGATGAGCAATCAAGATAAAATAAAATTATCCAATGATAAAAGACCGTTTCTTTAGCAAGGCGTCCTTGAATCCTTTTTAAAATTAACTACATTTTGTTATAATTGTTACCTCTTTTAAGCATCATTATTATTATAGTACCAGAGAACATGATATAATGACATTGGTTATTTGATTTTTAAGCAAAATGTTATTTAAAACTTCAATTTCTTCTGTTTTTTTTTTTTTGGTTTCTTATACCTCATGTATATCTATTGCATTCTACATTATTTAAAGAAAAGAAAATAAATTTTTATTGTTAAATATATCTAAATATATTTGATTTCTGATAAACACTAAGGTCATGAAAACAAATGTGAACATTTTACCTGTTTTCCCAGTATTGTGAATGAAAGTATTTTCCAAAGATGGTTTATCCCAACCCTGAAATTTCAATTTCCGAAGATTCACATTTACTTGTGTAAGATCTTCATCAATATTAATAGGAGACTGTTTGGGGCTATTGCATGTTGGATACTTCTTTCCCCAATTTTTTGGATTCAGTACTCCTATATAATGAAAGATGTAGAAAATTAATTTTTCAAATCACCAAGCAAATATTAATATTGATATTACAGTGTGACTGACATTAAAAATTAGCACAGAATTTTGAAAAATTGGGAAACCTTAACATTCATTCATAAAATAATTATGCCTAAGTTTAGATTCCAGATTTGAAAATAAGGGGTTTGTGGACTACCCACATCAATAGCAGGACTCTACAGTGTCTCTGATTAGCCATCGTACTTCAAACTAACAGAAATCCTAATTCTCACAATAGACAGTTGGTCTTTGCCTGTGGTTCCATATTGAATGGTATCCAGATGATGTAAATTCTAACTTCTCTATTATTCTCCATGGTGGTTAGACTTTTGCCACCACTGAAATGTTTAGGTGAATTTCAGTCATTGTAGGATTTTATACTTTAAAACCTATTCATCAACCTCCTTGAAATAATTCCTTCCATATTCCCATTGTTTTTCTGCTCATAAAATGTAGCAAGTTTTCTTATTTATCAGTGAAAATAAGAAACCAGGAATTTCAATAGAGAACTTTGTTTGAAAAAAAAAAGCAACAACAAACCAATGAGGTATTCATTGGCAAATTGGTGCACAAAAGCAGGGACACTGGCCTTGGGTGTTGTATTGGAATAATTTATGTATGAAATAATGATAAGCAATATTCTACATCATAGTACTTCGATGAAATACGGAAACAATCCTTCCACTGCTATACAAATGGAGTGAATTCTTGCCATTTCTTCAGTGCAAATAGTCCACTAAACTGAAGCTATCCTATATTGTCTTTATTTCATCCCATCTCAAAGTCATGAATCATTTATCAAAATTTCATTTCACTTTACAAAGCTAAGAATAGGTAGCTCTATTTAAAGGTCTATTACAACCTAAGAGTCAATGTTTTAACCTTTCACTTATTAAACATGAGTATTTCTGCAACCAACCTGTGAAAGAATAGGTTAAGATTACATTGTTAAGATTATATGCTTTCACATGCTTCTCATTTATAAGATGAATATGGATAAGGCTAAGAATTTACATGTTTTTGTTAAGGGAGTTTATAAATAAATCATACCCTCCATTAATTTGCAAAACTTCCTTTGTGATAAGGGAAAATAGTAAGGGCTGATATCTATGCAAGCTACCAAATATCACATATCAAACTTTACATCACTTACATCAGAGAAAATAATTTGTGATTTCATAGAATAGGGAAAATTAGAACAGGGAAATTGGACAATTCATCTCCCAGTGAGGCATCCACCAAAATCAATAAGTGCTGAAAATTTTTCTAAAGGATAGCTTTGTTCCTAGAATGTGTTGGAATATAACATGCACAGTGATGTAAATGTTGTCTGTTAGAAATAGCCTTAATGATACTAGTAATAAATAAATAATATAATTATAAAGAGCATCGACAGAGGCATGAATAAGAAAACACTGCTTACTTTATGATCGTCAATCGAGAAAAATAGAGAAAAACAGTCACAGAAACAGTAAGATCCTTTTTAGTACTTTCATTTTAAAATAGAGTAAAGTAAATCCCAAGTTTACCTAGATACAATTTTAAGTCTCCGATAACATTTCCTATGATTTCAAGATCTGCTATTGTACAAGCATTCAGTAATCATCTCTGATACATTCTGATACAGGTTTCTTCAGGAAGCTGACTAGGTCTACCTTCAAACTGTTATCTTGAATAAGATCATTTCTTTTTCTCCCATTAACACCGTAGACTAAGGACTGTCTTTGCTAGTCCAAGTCTCACAAGCTACATTACCATCACCTAGAAGACTTTTTGGAGTTAGTTCCATACTGCACAGCTTTACCAGGTCAGATTTTCCTTTTTTTTAATTTTTTAATATCTATCTTTTTTTTATATGGTTGCGATTAGGTTTCAGTCATGTAAGCAACACCCCCTTCACCAGTGCAACATTCCCACCACCAATATCCCAAATCTCCCTCCCTCCCAACCCACCCCCACCTGTACTCCAGACAGGCTTTCCAGTTCCATCATTCATTCACATGATCAGGGTAGTTCTCTGTGTAGTTATTTCTATAACTGCACTCACCACTCTTTGTGGTGAGCTTCATTAAGTGAACTGAAAGTTCCAGCCCTCCTCCCATTTTCTCTGAGGATTGGTGCAAAAATAACTTTTATTTTTCTCAGAACCCATAGATGAGTGAGACTATTCTGCATCTCTCTCTCTCTCCCTCTGACTTATTTCACTCAGCATGGTAGATTCCATATACATCCATGTATAGGAAAATTTCATGACTTCATCTCTCCTGACAGCTGCATAATATTCCATTGTGTATATGTACCACAGTTTCATTAGCCATTCATCTGTTGAAGGGCATCTTGGTTGTTTCCAGAGCCTGGCTATTGTGAATAGTGCTGCAATAAATATAGGTGTGAGGAAGGGGTTTTTGTACTGTATTCTTGTGTTCTTAGGATATATCCCTAGAAGTGGAATAGCTTGGGTAGATTTTGGAGAAATCTCCATATCGCTTTCCATAGAGGTTGCACTAGACGGCATTCCCACCAGCAGTGGATAAGAGTTCCTTTCTCTCCACATCCCCGCCAGCACTGATTATTCTCATTCTTTGTGATGTGCGCCAATCTCTGTGGTGTGAGGTGGTATCTCATTACAAAAATCACCAGGAAAAAATCACCAGGAAATTCATATATACACTGTATTTTGAAAAGTACAACTTAGACAGTTCCATGGTCAACTAAAGAGAAGTGTCTGGTAAGTACCACATTTGTAAGATAAAATTTCCCAGAAATGTTCCACAATAACATAAATGTGATACTCAAAATGGTTCAAAGGGTAGGCTGTGGTTTTTCATTAACCATAGTAGAAAAAAATGGTTTTGGTGATTAAAAGCAACAACAAACAAGTGAATGACAAATTGGGGTCCTAAAGATAAATTCTGCCATTGTACAAAGTGGACTCTGCCAACAATCTGCATTAACATGCAACAAGATCTTTTAAACAAAAACACCCCCTTGCCAAGTCACCTTGGTTATAAAGTTAAGAGATAAAGTTAGGGATTCTCTCCTCTCTTAACTCTGGAACTATGGAAATGGTTAGATAATATATATGGATTTAAAATAATATATAGTGAATAGTGAATCACTTTTTTATCTAATATATAAAAGTGAAAACACCCTAGTAATGAAAGATATCTTTTAAAAAATATACCAGTTGGTATGCTTCTCCTTAGCTTTGGGCTTTCTAAAACATTTTCATCTCTCACAGATTAAACCATAAAGTCATTACCATTATTGTTCTCCTTTTTTTTTTTTTTTTTTTTTTTGGTTTTTGGGTCACACCCGGCAGTGCTCAGGGGTTACTCCTGGCTCCATGCTCAGAAATTGCTCCTGGCAGGCACAGGGGACCATATGGGGCACTGGGATTCGAACCGATGACCTTTTGCATGAAAGGCAAATGCCTTACCTCCATGCTATCTCCCGGGCCCCTATTGTTCTCTTTTATGTTATGTCACTACTCACCTATTCTTTAATCTTATTTCTTACCAATTTACCCAGAAATCTCTAATCATTCTTTTCTATTCTTTGAGTACATGCCTCAGGGCTTGGAATTAGCTGCCATGATTTCCTAGAATTTTACTGACTTCCATGACTTTCCTCTTTACAAAGATTCTCTCTCTA
>PVKC010039296.1:0-12577 GCA_004027635.1 Crocidura indochinensis | reverse complement strand
CACAGTCCTAGGTTAGCACAGGCACCTTACCTCCAGCGCCACCGCCCGGCCCCCAACTTCCATATTTTAGAATTTGTTTTCTTTTTTGGTTTTTGTTATTTTATTTGTTTGTTTTGGTTTGGTAACTTCATCAGTGGTGCTCACAGCTTACTCTCGATTCTGTGCTCAGGAATTAGTCACTCCTGGCAGGGAACTGAACTCGGACCAATGACTTGCAAAGCTAGTGCTTAACTAGCTAGCATCTCACTAGCCACCCTTTATGAGGATCCATAGTAATATAAAGCTTTTTTAAAAAAAATTTTAGTAATATAAAGAGTTCTATGTCACGTATCCTTTGTCCTCTGATATCACAAAATTCCATTTGGCCAACACAGCCATTATTTGATTCACCTTATCTAAATTCAAATTTCATAGAACATTGCAGCACATTGGAGAGCACAGACTTTTTAACTTATTTTTTAGAGTTATTGAGCTAGATGTAGATCTGTTTGGATAATATTTATAACTGTGTTATGTAAAAAGTAATTTAAACTTTTTTGCTAATTTTCTTTTCTGTTATTTTCTTTTGTTTTGTTTTTGGACCACACCAGCCAGGATTTACTCCTGATCAGCACTCAGAAATCACTCCTGGCAGGCTTGGGGGACCATATGGGATACCGGGTGGATTCAACCCGGGTCTGTCCTGGGTCAGCAGCATGCAAGGCAAATGCCCTACCGCTGTGCTATCACTCTGGCCCCACTTTTTGCTAATTTTCATCCTTCACTCACATTGTGAGATATCAACACAGTCCCACACTTCCAGTTTCCACGTAGGGCCCCAGTTTCCATGTGAACTCAGACACTATGTGTTACGACATTACATCACGAGCACCCGTGGGCAGGCCTTCTTGGTCACACTGATGTTATGAACAGACCTCTAGAGTCAGGCTTTTGCATGAACAAGTCACTTCCTGTACCTCTTTCTACCTAACAGACCCCTGTTTCAGCTCCACAAGCAGATCTGTGAACCCAAACCTACAGCAGCATCTGCCCTGCTTTGGAACATCCATGAGCTCCTTGGGGAACCCTTAGAGGTGTTGCCAATGATTCTACACAGTGAGAAGACTCAGTCTGTCCCATGAGCCTGTTCTTGAAATCTGCACAAGTGTGTGCTGAAAGGAGATAACAATTGCCTCGTACCCCACAATTACACCTTATTACCTGGGCCTTGAAGCAACTTCTTTCAAGACTTTCACAAAGACAGATCCATTGCAGACTTCAATGAGGTTGCTTCATACAAGCATTGCCTCACCTGGTTACTATAGGAAGAATATTTAGGACTTACTCTCCTAGCAACTTCCAAATTTACAACCTTGTTGGGAATGCAGGCTGTACTTTAGATTCCCAAACTGACTCATCTTATAACTTTCTTTACCCATTTCATCAACATTTCTTTTTTTCCACATCCCAATCTCTACCTTCACTTCCAGTCAACATTTAATTTTGCTTCTGAATTCTGTCATTTACAGGGGACACCATGTAATGAAATCATGTGGTGTTTCTCTGCCTGCCATTTCACTCTACTTAATGCCCTCAAGGTCTGTACAAGTTGTCACAGAATGCAGGATTTTCTTCTCTCTCATGGTTGAGTCATATATTCAGTGTGTGTATGTGTGTCAAATCTTTATCTGTGGAGCCAGAGCAATAGCTCAGCAGTAGGGTGTTTGCCTTGCACACTGCTGACCCAGTATGGACCCTGGTTAGATCACCAGCATCCCATAAGGTCCCCGAGCCTGCCAGGAGCGATTTCAGAGCACAGAGCCAGGAGTAATCCCTGAACACCACTGGGTGTGGCCCAAAAAAACAACAATAACAAAATATCTTTATATCTATCAACAGAACCTAGGTGGTTTCCACATTCTGCCTATTATGAACACTTTACTGCTGCTGCAATGGACAAGGGGCTGGCAGATATTTCCTCATGATTTATGATTTATGATGCAGTTTGCTTTGGATATAGATCCAGAGGAAGATTGCAAGATCATATGTATGTTCTTTCTGTGTCATTTCTTTTTCTTTTTTTTGCTTTTAGGTCACACCTGGCAGCGCTCAGGGGTTACTCCTGGCTCTACGCTCAGAAATCACTCCTGGCAGACTAGAAGGACCATATGGGATGCCGGGATTCAAAACACCGTCCTTCAGCGTCTAAGGCAAACACCCTACCGCTGTGCTATTCCTCTGGCCCATCTCTGTCATTTCTTTTTTTGTTGTTGTTTTGTTTTGTTTTGTTTTGTTTTGGGGCCACACCCGGTGACGCTCAGGGGTTACTCCTGGCTATGCGCTCAGAAGTCGCTCCTGGCTTGGGGGACCATATGGGGAACTGGAGGATTGAACCGTGGTCTGTCCTAGGCTAGCGCAGACAAGGCAGGCACCTTACCTCCAGTGCCACCGCCCAGCCCCCTCTGTGTCATTTCTTAAGGAATCTCCATAGTGTTTTCCTTAGTGGCTGCACCAAGAAACATTTTCACCAATGGTCTGCAGGCTTCCATTTTCTCACATCCCCCTTAACATTCAATGTTTGTCTTTTTGGTAACAGCCATTCCAGTAGACATGAAGTACTAAGAAATCAATAAGACTGGGATCAGAGTGATAGCACAGCGATAAGGGTTGACCCAGGTTTGGCCCCCGCCATCCTATATGATCCCCCAAGTCTGCCAGGGCTATTTTTAAGTTCAGAGTCAGGAGTAACCCCTGGGTGCCGCTGAGTGTGACCCCCCAAAAAATCATTAAGACTCTGATTTGCATTGCCCTAATAATCAGTGATGTTGAAAACCTCTTGTTTACCTATTAGTTATATATTTCTTCTTTGGAAACAATAGTCTATTCAAGATCTTTGTCCATTTAAAATTTAGTTTTTGTGTGGGCCCGGGAGATAGCATGGAGGTAAGGCGTTTGCCTTTCATGCAAAAGGTCATCGGTTCGAATCCCGGTGCCCCATATGGTCCCCCGTGCCTGCCAGGAGCAATTTCTGAGCATGGAGCCAGGAGTAACCCCTGAGCGCTGCCGGGTGTGACCCAAAAACCAAAAAAAAAAAAAAAAACAAAAACAAAATTTAGTTTTTGTTTTGGGGGTCACACATACTAGTACTCAGAGACCATTCCTGGCAGTGCCCAGAGGACCACATGTCAGGGATTAAACTGGGGCTTGCCACATATAAGACAAAGTATATTATCTCTTATATGGTTTCTCTGGCCCCACTTTGTACAATTTTAAGATAAATTATTTATTTTTTACTACTGAGTGTTATAAATTTCTTTTTTGTCTTTGTGTTTTGTTTTTTTAGGCCAAACCTGATGCTCAAGAGTTGTTCCTGGCTCTGTATTCAAGAATCATTCCTATGATTCTCCGGGGATTGGGATTCCAGTGATTGAATAAGTGCCCTACCAACTTTATTATCATCCCAGTCAACGTGTTTTAAATTTCTTATGTGTATGGGATATTAACCCTTATCAGAAACATAGTTTGCAAATAGTTTCACTTTTTATTTTGTTGATTGTTTTAGTTTGATGTAGGTCCACTTTATTACTTTTTTTGTTTTTTGTTTTGTTTTTTTTGTTTGTTGGTTGGTTGGTTTTTGGGCCACACCCGGTGGTGCTCAGGGGTTACTCCTGGCTGTCTGCCCAGAAATAGCTCCTGGCAGGCATGGGGGACCTTATGGGACACCGGGATTCGAATTAACCTCCTTAGGTACTGGACCGGCTGCTTGCAAAGCAAACGCCGCTGTGCTATCTCTCCGGTCCCCACTTTATTACTTTTGCTTGTGCTTCTTGTGTTTTCATATCAGATTCAACAAAATTGCCTCCAAGACAACACAAATGAAGATTTCCCTGGTGTTTTTTCCTAGGAGCTTTACAGTTCAGGTCTTAATTAATTTTGAATTTGTTTATTTATTTATCTATTTATATTTTACAGATTCAGGCGTTACTCCTGGCAGGCTGCGGGAATGGACCTATGGGATGCTGAAAATGGAACCCGGGTCTGTTGCATGCAAGGCAAACCTGTGTTAACGCTCTGGCCCAAAGTTGTTTGTTTGTTTGTTTGTTTTTAAATGCACTACAGGTAGTATTAGTATTCTGTCCAGTGTACAATTTCTCTGGTCCCTCGAATTAATTTTTGTTAGTAGTTATCTAACTACTAATGGAAAAAAAAAACATTTCTAATCATTTAACCCGGTTTTTTTTGTTTGTTTGTTTGTTTTTTAGGTTTTTGGGCCACACCCGGTGGTGCTCAGGGGTTATTCCTGGCTGTCTGCTCAGAAATAGCTCCTGGCAGGCAGCGGGGACCATATGGGACACGGGGATTCGAACCAACCACTTTTGGTCCTGGATAGGCTGCTTGCAAGGCAAATGCCGCTGTGCTATCTCTCCGGGCCCCATTTAACCCAGTTATTACCCATTAAATATGTCGAAGCAATGGTCCATCTTTCTGGAAAGAACCCCTATTTGTTGAACAACCTGCCACCTGGTTCTATTTTGCCTTTGCCAAAGGTACATCTGTATGGGACAATTCTCTTCCTTTAAAAGGAGCCTTGGATAAGACAAACTTTCTACTTAAAACCTCATTCTTTCGTTCGTTCATTTGTTAAACATTTACCCAGTGCTTACTAGACATCAAACTCAGAGGCTGCAGAGCAGACACCTTAGCCGGCCCCCAAGACAACAGGGTTTTGGTCTGGACGCAGGATCCCACACTCCGCACCGGGAGGCCAAGAACGTGGGCGCGTCCCTGCAGCACCTCCAGGGGCTCGGTGCCCGCGGGGAAGGTGGAGACGGTTTCGAGAGGCGCCTCTGCAGCGGGCGGGAGTGCACCCCACGATGCTGGCGGGTCCCCAGAAACTCCGAGAGCAAAGGAGCGTGCAGAGACCTCCCCGAAGGGCCTGAGCGACAGCCCAATGGGGAGGGCACTTGCCTAGCACCAGGCCAACTCAGGTCCTCCGAGCCCACCAGGAGTGATTCCTGAATGCAGAGCCTGGAATAAACCCAGAGTCCCGCCGGGTGTACGTGGTCCCCCAATAAAACAAAATGCAAAACCAAAACCAAAAAAAAAAAAGCAAAACCTGCCCAAAATAGCTCACACTGGAATGCGGCACCTGGGCGCAAGTAGAGAAAGAGTGACAGCGGCCACGCCCAACCTGCCTGCGGCTGCCAAGGGGACCCCTGGGAAAGGGTCTCTTTGCAGGGTCCCTGGTCTCTAGCATCGCTTCCACTCCTGGGCGCCCGAAGCCTGCGGTCCAGGGAGCGGTCTGGGTGTGGACAGGGCGGCCCCGCCCTGGGAGAGGCGGGTCGGGCGGCGAGTATTTGAGGAGCCCCGCAGCCACTGCCCACCTTGCCAGGAGTCCTCCAGGAACAAGCCAGCAACTAGTACCCAGGTGAGTAACTGGGAGGGAGGAAGAGAGGGTGAGAGGCGGCACTTTGGGGGTCGCGGGGAAGACTTGGGGGGTTCTATTCCGCCCCAGGCGCTGGGAGCTAGCGGGCACCGAGAGCCCCTCAAGTCAGCGCAAAGTGGTGCGCACTGTTTCGGGGAACCTCCGCCTCTGGGGCATGGTGGGCAGCAGCGCCAGGCAAGCTGAGAACTACCAGTTGGGGCTGTGGGTGCGACTTCGACGGCTCTGGGAAACCGGGGTGCATAGTCTTTGTACCTGGAGGTTCCCTAAGAATCAGGGGGTTCTGATTGCAGAACCTGGAAAAACCTGGAAAAACCCCCGCACGTTCCCCAGCTCGCACAGGCTGAGCAGCGAAGAAAGGCGGGTTAGAGGGGAATGGAGAAGATTTGGGGGTGCCCCCAACATGGGGTTTCTGCAGCCCAGAACCGAGAAGTTTGAGTGGGACGCGAATGAGCCCTAAGCGCGCTGGCCCCTCTGGGTGTTGAACCCACAAGCAGGAGGGGCTGCCTGCACCTAGGTCTGAGTGGGCAAGGGCCTGACTGGCAACAAAACAAAACAAAACAAAAAACTTGCAAATACAAAACGTTTGCAAACTTGTGACTCATCTCTGCCAAATTGGCTAACCTGGGCCCTAGGGACCTTAGTTGTGTACGGTGGCTGGTTGGGGTGTGGTCGAAAGTAGGGAACATGCCCAGCCCTAGCCGCTGGAAGGGTGAGAAGCCCTGAAAGAACTATCTGTTGCTCACAATAAACTCTCTCCTTTAAGGTCCTTTCGGAGGGGAGTGAGCTTATGGGAGGTGAGGTGGGGATGGGGGCACAGGACTGTGGCTTAGCCCCTTGAAGTAAATTATGCTTGTTCCTGACTCTGGATTTGTGGGTATGTGGGTATGCAGGTAGCTAAAGGGCCAGTGAAGACTTGGAACTTCTAGGATGCTGGGAAAGTTCTGAAAGACTGGATCAGTAGAGGCCAGAGAGATAGTACAATGGTTAGGGTTTCTAGCAGGGCCAGAACTACAGTCAATCCCTGGCACTTCCATATGGTCCCCCAAGTAATCCCTGGTCACACAGTCAAAAGTAAAATCTGAGTACCACTAGATATTGTCCCGGAAAAAAAAATAAGGGGGGAAAAAAGTAATAGACATAGACCCATTGCTGGGCAGGAGAGAACTTTTTTATAGACTTTCAAAATTCGGACTCATTTGCCTTGTTTCTGTTTCTGCCTGTTAAGTTTTATACAGGAAAATGATGTTTTTCTGAAGGTTGGTTTATAATAAAATGTGGTTATCTGTAAGGATCTTCTGTTCAGATACTGACTGAACTTTTTGTGTTTGTTTTTTGGGCCACATCTGGCAGTGTGAATTACTCCAGGTGCTGTGCTCAGAAATTACAGTTTTGGGGAACCATATGGGGATGCTGGGCAAATACCCTATCCGCTGTGTTAATGCTCTGGCCTCAATGACTGAATTCTTAGCAGCAAGGTCTTTCATTTCCTTGATGGAGTTTGAAGGGTATTAAAGATGCTTCCTAAATGCTTGACATTTGAGGGTTCCATTTTGTATCAGAACTTCCTCCATATTCTGGGGGGATGTTTAAGGAGGGTTATGGTTTATAACTTGTGCTAGTTATAGAAGTAGCAGAAGGAAAGTACTTGCTAGCTAGGCCCCTAGATCTGTTTTCTTTAGAACAGATACATTTTGCTCAGCTGAGGGCTCCTTCATAAGTGATATTTCTCTCTGCTAAACCTAAGAACTTTTTATTTATTACTAGTAGCTTGAGAAGCTAATTTTGGCCTTGCCAGTAATTTAGGCAGCCATTTGCTTAGATCCCTCATTAGCAGGCCTCCAAGGCTTAACTGCTACAGAGACCAATATGGCTTAACTGGAGAATCTAATGCTGACCTTGAATACTAATTGGCTTGTAAAGTTACCGGCTGGGACTCAAGGAAACTGATGTGAACCCCACCTCTCTTTCCTGTGATCCTTTGGGAAACAGGACACGGGCTGGCATTTGGCATCTGGTGCCTGAACTTGTTCTCATTAAATTCCAAATAGGAAGCCTGTCAAGGCAGTATTTGCTCTCTCCCAGCTCGCTGTTGACTAAGTGTCATATGTTCTGTCCTAACTGAGTCCAGCTTTACATGGGGTAAAGAAACCAGCAAGTGTGAGGCAAAATCCTAGATCTACCTTCCTAGACTCCGAGGAGCTATCATAGGAAAACAAGAAATCAATCTTAGGAAGAACATGTTCCTTTCTTTCAACTCAGCATCACTGAATTCAGCTTTGCAGCAGCTTTTTTCAAGTCCTACTACATTGTAGTTCACCAAGGGCAGGAAGTAAATCATACTCCTCTGGTCTTTTGAGTGGGCATAGCACTGGGGTTCTGAGGAAATCCATTCATGAGCCATTTCCCTTAAAGCCTGTATAAAGGTCGGGTCCTTTGTAAACAGAAATTTCAGAAATGCTCCTGGTAACCTGAGCAACTGGTTTAATGATGAGGTGGAATTTGGGGAACAGTGGCTAGTCCTCTCTCTCTTTTTTTTTTTTTTTTTGGGCCACACCCAGTGACGCTCAGGGGTTACTCCTGGCTATGCGCTCAGAAGTCGCTCCTGGCAGGCACGGGGGACCATATGGGAACCGGGGGATCGAACCGTGGTCTGTCCTAGGCAAGGCAGCAGGCACCTTACCTCCTGTGCCACCTCCCGGCTCCTAGTCCTCTCTTTTTAAGGGAGAGTGGCCAATTAACAGTCAGTGGACGTGATCTTCTGAGCCTTGTTTTAATTCCTTATTCCATAATGACCCTGAACTACTTTTTCTGCCTCAGCACTCAAAAATTACTCTCGGTAGTGCTCTGGGCATTATATGGGATGCCTCAGGTCAAATTCAGGTTGGCTACATGCAAAGCAACCTGCTGTACTATCAGATTGCTTCCTATATGTTTAGTCATATGTTCAGACTCAAGATAGTCTGGTAGTGTCTTTCTCCATCTCCCTCTTTTCTCTCCTATACTGTATCTCTTGTTGTCTATAATGCAGTGAGTCTTTGCTAACTTTTCAAAGTTTCCAGGCAAGTAAAGAAAATATTTGTCAATTTTTTTAAGCTCTAGGCCTGCCAGCCTTGATGAAAACAACCAAACAAAAACAACCAAACACTGGTTATGATTCTTTAAAAAAAAAAATCAGTGGCGCAGAGTTGACATAACAAAAACAGTACACTCTCCATTTTTGGAAAAGCACACTTTATTGGTAACTTATATTTAGCAGTGACTGTGCACAATGGCATTCTTGTATTCAGTATCATTGGGTACTGACTCACGCAGCTAGTTTTCTGACAAAAACATGATCTTTGAAAAAAAATTAGTTTGCAGTTTCAACATGTTATGTAGTTCCTAATGAGAAAGCTGGAGTTGATTTCGAAGTGAAGCAGTGAACACGTGAAGAGGAACATATTTTTAAAATGTCAAAGTGAGTTTTTATATTAGTGTTGAATGAGCCAGGACACTTGAACCCTGGTCCTTAGCCGATATATCAATTATGAAATGACTTTGGGCCACCACCAAACAGAAACTCTTGAGTTTCAGTTTCCTCACCTCTAAAGTGGGATTATTAATATTCCCTTGTCAATTTCATAAGAATATGTTCAGAATCAAAATATACTGTGAAAATGCTTTGTAAATTGACATCACCACCCAGCTGCAGGGCATCATTATTCTGATGGGCTTGTTTAATGTGTAACAACACAATCTAAATTATCATTCACATGTCATATAAAACAAGTGGGAAGAAAATGAAAGCATTTTTTTTTTCCCCATCAGGATTTTTGGATTGAATCAGAAGTAAATTGAATATGCTTTTCCCAGGGACTTTGTAAAGAACCAATGTTACTTTATTTTGGGGACACATATGGCATTCTGGGCTTACTCCTGACTGAGCTTAGGAATTTTTCTTGGGGTTTAGAGGGCCATATGGGGTACTAAGAATCAAAACCGGATTGATCACTAGCAAGGCAAACGCCCTATCATATCAACCTCCCAACGTAAGAATTTGGAAGTGTTCTCTTCCTCTGAGAAAGGCTCATTAAAATTGCACTTAGCCCCCCCCCTTTTTTTTTTGCTGTTTGGGTCACACCCGGCAGCACTCGGGGGCTACTCTATGCTCAGAAATCGCCCCTGGCAGGCTCGGGGGACCATATGGGATGCCCGGATTTGAACCACCGTCCTTCTGCATGCAAGGCAAACGAACACCTTACTCTCTAGTCCCTGCCCCTGATTGGTTAGTTTTGGTTTTAGGTCCACACCATACAATCTCAGGACTTAATTCATGGCTTCTGCTTAGGGGTCACTTCTGGTGGTGCTCAGGGGACCCTATGGAGTGCCAAGGATTCAATTCAAGTCAGGTGTGTGCAAAATAAATGCCTTATCAGCTGTATTATTTCTCTATCTCTGTAATTAGCCAGTAAGCAGATAGATAGAAAGTAAGCAGTAAGCAAATATATTAAAATTATGTTGATAAGGCAATGGTACAGATTTTAGCTAGGTTGGGTTTTTTTTTGTTTGTTTTTTTTTTTGTTTGTTTGTTTTTGTTTTTGTTTTTGTTTTTTTTTGGTCACACCTGGCAGCGCTTAGGGGTTGCTCCTGGCTCTACACTCAGAAATCACAGAAATCACTCCTGGCAGGCTCGGGGGACCATATGGGATGCTGGAATTTGAACCACCATCCTCTGCTTGCAAGGCAAATGCTTTGCCTCCATGCTATCTCTCTGGCCCCAGCTAGTTTTAACAATTAAAATGATTTTTTAAATTTATTAATGTATATACTTCCATGTAGGGAAACACTTTTTTTTTTTTATTTTGGGTCACACCCAGCAATGCTCAAGGGTTACTCCTGACTCTATGTTCAAATATCGCTCCTGGCAGGCTCAGGGGACCATATGGGATGCCAGGATTCGAGCCACTGTACTTCTGCATGCAAGGCAAATGCTTTACCTCCATGTTATCTCTCAGGCCCCAGGGAAACCAGTATTACTTTGTCCATTCCTCATCCCAAGTCATGGTTGTGGGGATGTTTGGCATTATTTATATTCTTTTTGATTGCATAGTGGGATGGGGCAAGTTTGCTGCTGGTGCTTGTCTATTAAAGAGGAACATTCTGGGGCCAGAAAGATAACACAGCATAGGGCATTAACACAATTGTAGGGCATTTGCCTTGCAAGCAACTGACCCAGGATCAATGGTGGTTCAAATTCCAGCATCATATATATGGTCACCTGTGCCTGCCAGATGTGATTTCTGAGCAGAGAGCCAGGAGTAACCCCTGAGCACCATCGGGAATGGCCAAAAAGTAAATAAATAAATAAATAAATAAATAAATACATACATACATACATACATACATAAAGAGGAGCATTCTACTGAACACCCTGCAGCATGGTCTGAGGGGAGTATCTCACCTGAAATGGAGCTGAGACTGGGAATAAGCTCCCCTATAGTAGGGATAGCTTAAATTGCTACACTTACCAAGCGATTACCAGATGTTGTCCAGGAGTGGAAGAAGAGTTTGCAATCAGATACCCTATGTATGTACAAGTCTTTCCTATGGACATTGAAAATAAGATTCGGGAGCCAGGAGGTGGCGCAGGAGGTAAGGTGCCTGCTGCCTTGCCTGTGCTAGCTAGGACGGACCACGGTTTGATCCCCCGGTTCCCATATGGTCCCCCGTGCCTGCCAGGAGCGACTTCTGAGCGCATAGCCAGGAGTAACTCCTGAGCGTCGCCGGGTGTGGCCCAAAAACCAAAAAAAAAAAAAAAAAAAAAGAAAAAAAGAAAATAAGAGGCTTTCTTTTCTTAAATTAAAGCAACTTTTATTTTTCTTGTAATGCTCTTCTTTTAGTTTTCTAGGTGGTGATAGCTTTTCAGCTAAGGAAGTACAATAAGACTATCTGGCTTTTGCTTTAGAAGGTCATCTTATAAAAGTGTGATATTGGGGCTGGAGAGATAGTAGAGTGGGTAAGGTGTTTGCCTCACACCTTGCACACAATTTGCCATAGTTCAATACTTGTCACCATATATGGTACCCTGAGCACTATCAAGAATAAGCCTTGGGGAAGAGACAAGGAGGGGAAAAAGAAAAGAATAAGCCCTGAGTACAGTGTGTGAGTGTGTGTGTGTGTGTGTGTGTGTGTGTGTGTGTGTGTGTGTGTGATAGTACAATGGGCAGGGCATTTGCCTTTCATGTAGTCAACTCAGATATAATCCCTGCCACTCTATATGGTCCCCAGAATCCTTCCAGGAGTGATTCCTGAGCTCAGTACAAGAAGTTAGCCTTGAGACATCTCTGAATATGTCCAGAAATTAACCAACGAACTCCCCCCAGAAAAAAGTACATACAGCCAATCCCAAATGGACCTGGTTCGATTCCCAGCATCCTATATGGTCCCCTGAGCCTGCCAGGAATGTTTTCTGAATGCAGAGCCAGGACTAACCCCTGAGTGCTGCCTCGTGTGGCCCAAAAACCAAAAACCAAAAAGAAGTGCAGTGAATGTCATCTCTGCTGGGTCCACACCAGAGCCTTTCCAGGCACACTGCCAGGAGTTTGTCATATTGGCAGATAGGCCATAGGATAACTTAAACTGTTTCCAAAATGGTCTGATTACAACCAAGTTAAAGAAGTAACATGAATGATTGGAGAATCATCTCAACAGGATGAGCTTGAACTTTGCATGTGGATCTGATCCTGAGCACCGTCCCTAATACCACATCGTCTTTCAAGCAATGCTGACAGCCATGCCTGAGCACAAACCCGTGAATAGCTCCTGAACATGCTAGATATGGCCAGATAAACAAATAAGGGCCAGATAGTACAACAGATAGGGCACTTGCTTCGTACACAATCAGCCAAGGTTTGACACCTGGCACCACATAGGATTCCTAGAGACCTTCAGGAATGATCCCTGAGTGCCGAACCAGGAATATAAGCCTTCAAACAGTAGGGTATGGACTCAAAACAAAAACAAAAGAGAAAGAAAGAATGCATAAACGAATAATAAAATAATAATAATAGGATGGCAACATCTAACGGTGGTTTCAATAGAATGGGCTGCAATGTCTGGTGCGTGAATGATGTTCTGGGGGAGTATGCCTCATAGTTTTCACAAAACAATTTT
>PVKC010039295.1:0-12578 GCA_004027635.1 Crocidura indochinensis | reverse complement strand
AGAAGTAGCAGCAGCAGGGCAACCACAAAGGCACATAACAAGTCTCATGGGGGTGGGGCAGGGCTGAAGGATGGGACCATTTCCCCACCTCCTCCTGCTTCTTCCTTGCTCTATTTGGAGACAGGCGTGGCCTGTGCTGGCCTGGATGCTGCCTGGGGACATTATTGTGGGCAAAGGCTTGGGGACCATACCATGTTGCGTGTGAGTTGCCACTCACAACCTACTGGCAGAGCAACCACCTCGCTCTTCTCCACAACACTTGTCTTCTGTTGGTGGTGTAGATTTGGGTGCCATATCTGGTGGTGTTCATGGGTTATTCCTGGCTCTGCACCCAGGAATTACTCCTAATGGGCTTGGGGACCCTACCAGATGATGGGGAACCTGAGTCAGCTATGTGCAAAGCAAACCCCCCCCCCGGCTGTGCTATCACTTTGGCTCTACCATTTGATTTCATAATGATGGAAGAGTTGGGGCAAATATATTAAGGATTATTTAAAACAAATGCCAGAATTATTTTTCTCTTCCTCTCTTCAAATAATGGGGGGGGGGGGCGTGGGAGAAAAGAAAAACTCAGCTCAAGGTAAAGGAAACAACATTCTGAAGCAAAGAAGACTCCTGGGGAGGGTCTCTGTTAAAGGCTGTGTTTGAACCCACCTATGTGAGAGATCAAACTGAGTCTACTTGTCCTATTCTACACATCCTGGAGAGAAACAGAGTTTAGTGACAGTGGGGGGCGGGGGGGAATGTTGACTGCCGCCTCACTTGGTTTGTGGCATGCTTCTTGGCTGGAATCTCCATGGGGCCTTGCTGAGTGGATCCTCGAGGGGCTCTGAGGTGGGACAGAGGTGCTTGGGACTGACTGCTGATATGAGGGACAGGTTAAAATCAGGGGGTAGATCTGCATTCATGGCGGGTGCTGGAGTTTTGCTTTTTTCTCCGGATTCAAGATCCTTATTTTCAAAGGCTCCTGAGAGTGCTCCTCAAACTGGATGAGGTCCGTGAGTGGGAGGGTGACAGGGTCAGGCATCAGCCAAGAAGACAGTAGGCTCGTGGGTAAAGGTGCACACTGCAGGTCCAAAGGAGGAGGAGAGCCAACCAGCAGGCAGAGCTGCAGGGACTCTGGGGCTCTGTGCCTTCCCATTGTGAACTGGAACACGGGATATTCCAGGATTTCTTGAGCAGCCGAGGATTTGCTTTTGGGGTCAGAAGAAGAAAGGTCAAGAGAGCTGAGCCAACTTTTCATGTCATTTTCAACACCACAATTCTCTTGTGACCATGTCCTTAGATCCACACTACCTGTGGGATGGTTCTCGGGAGCTCCTCCACGCTGCCATAGCTGTAGGCCTGAAGCTACAGCGTCTCACCCATATATTTGTTGTAGACCGTGGAGAACCTGGGCAGGAAGAGGGGCTGGTAGTGATAGGTGTGCAGGAGAGCAGGCACCTTCTTTGCACACATGTATAGACAGTCTCATCAGCTTCATACACTCCTGTCTGGTCGTTAGTGAACACCTCCATCAGGTAAGGCAGACTCCAGAGAAGCTTAGACTGGGTCAGGAAGCCATACTCTCTGGGGTTTGGGGGGTTGGGGGGGGGGACACTGTGGGCCGCCTTGTAGTGCCTCTGCAGCGCCTCCAATGGCAACGAGGGGCAACTAAGCGTCTTCCCAAGACATCAGCAGTACCAGCAGCTGCACCATGAGTGAGTGCAGGGACTTTTTTATCTTTTATTTATTTATTTTTTTTGGTTTTTTGGATCTCACCCGGCAGTGCTCAGGGGTTACTCCTGACTCTATGCTCAGAAATTGCCCCTGGCAGGCACGGGGGACCATATGGGGCACCGGGATTAGAACCGATGACCTTTTTGCATGAAAGGCAAACGCCTTACCTCCATGCTATCCCTCGGGTCCCGAGTGCAGGGACTTAAGGTTAATGAGTTGGATCTGCTTTCCCAATTCCATATATGCTACCTTTACATGGCACAGCTCCTGCAGTAGGGCTGAGAAAGATTTGGCGTCATAGTCCTGCAGGCGGAAGGTGTAGCCAAAAGTCTTGGTCTATTCCGTGAATAGATTAGTCATCATCAGGCAATTGTTTTTCTATGAGGAAAAAGTTTGACAACTGGGCAGTCAGAGCTTTGAAGCACTCAATCACCATTTGGGCCAGGATTTTCTTTTCTCCACACTCCAGAACTTGTAAAATAAAAGGCATGGTTTCAAAGAGTTCTAGGAGTTTTGTGAAGCCATTGTAGGTAGTGGTAGGAGGGGATGAATTTGTTGAAGGGGATCTGGAATTGTGGCTGGTGCACAACAGGTTCACCACGTCCTTGAAGAACTTCTTTGTCCTCTCAATTTCATCCTCAGTACACTCTCTCTTGGCGATACAAATCACTGTTTCATTATCCTGCTGGGATAAGCAAATGGTGGTGTCAGGGATCTCAGAGATGATGTCTGTTAGTTCACGCACCCCATATTCATATTCCAGTCCTTGAAGAAACACCAGCAGTAAGCCTGTGAGAACTTGCTCAAGACAACTTCTGGCTTGGGATTTGAGTAAGCCCTGAGTGAAGCACTTCACTTGAACTCTGTACTTCAGGATCAGCAAATGCCTGGAGCCCATTCATGCAACACATGGAGTATGAACTCCAGTAAATCGATCAACTTGGGGAGTAGCAGTAGTTGGACACCCGACACTGCTTGGTGAAGTGGTGTAGTAGTCGTGGTGGTGCTGGTGGTGGTGGTAGTGGTGGTGGTGGTGATAAGAGGGGATGAAGCCACTGATGGGTGAGGCAGCAAGGCGGCTTCTTCAGGAGGTTGATAACCTCCGTGCTGAACTGGATCAGCTGCAGGTTTCCCATAGGATTGCAGAAGCCAAGGTTCTCTGTTGGGGGCCAGGCATTGTTTGTGGATCTATTTCACCACTTTAACACCTTTATGTTCGGTGGTGACATTCACCCCAGGGACACAGGTCATGAACCCAGCCCTGGTTCTCGTGCACCAGCTCAAGCTCATCCAACTGGGCTGCGTAACAATTGGGAAAGTTTAATAAAGGCACCGTTCCCTAGTGCATATGCAGTAGATTATACACTTGGGGCACAACATCTAGAGAGAGAGAGAATCACGAAGGGAATCTTATAAAAGTAAGAATCGAATTCGTTTTCACTGAAATCCTCACGGGCACAGTACTACCTGCACACAGGCTTGTGGTACACGAACTCCTCGAAGATGATGAGGCTGCCATTGGCCAAGGAGCAATCATGTGACAGGGACGAGCCCAGAGGGCTCTGCCAGGCCTGGATACTGGGCAGGAGACACACCAGCCACCCACCACCTTGGTCTCAGATGGCAAGCACCTCTTTTAACATGTTCAGATTCAACACATTCAGCTTGTGGCCAAACTTTTGGTTTTTTTTTAATATGTATATGTAAACTTGAAAAAAGGCAAGTAGCAAGCAGGAGCATACTGGAGAATAGCCATTGTTTCTGCAATTAGTAAAGAGTGATTTATTAGCTGTCCCAGTAACCAGCGAGACAAGGATCTTATTGCCACAGAGTCTGAATCTGTGGAGGCTATTGATGGCACCAATAGCTTCCTGCAAACTCTCCATCTGCACACAGTGGTAATCTGTGCGCGGGCTTAGCTCCACAGCCTTCACCTTTCCTTGATGGAAGAAGGCTCGACCACAAGCTGCTGCAGCTCCTTTCGGGATAGCCTGTAGTCCAGGTTGCTGATCTGAATGTCAAATGGATATGGGCAGTCCAGACCACCTCTTGCATTTGTCATGTTGAAGACCAGTGGGGACACTCTGTTCAAGAGGTTTGGGGACATACTCCCGGCAGACCAGGTTTGTGGCATGTGCAGAGGCCCCACCTGCCTGAATGCAATCAGTTTGCTGAAAGCATATGGGAAGCTCACTTGGGACTCTGCTCCCTTTCCTGCTTCACTGGGAAGCTGGCAACTCTCTGGACACTGAGGTGCTTTTTGTTCCAGGGTTTGCTTTGTGGCTGGGATCTGGCAGCCTGGAGGCAACCACGGGCATGGAGGTTTCTGTGTGCAGGAACAGTCAGTCTCAGGTGACCTGACAGGCACTCGCTCTTCCTTGTGCCTATCTTTGTCTCCCGTCTGCACAGCTCCTGTAAACTTTTCAGGTGAGTGATCTTGCTGGTGAGCCTAGGTTAGCGAATGCCCTTTACCCTGACACAGCCTTGGTACTAGGCACAGGCTCACACACGTCCTTGTTGAGGCACAGTTTCATATTCTTCAGCTTCTTAGGCGACTTGGCTTTGATGGATGGCACCAGAGCTCCCGGTGTCACAAAGTCCCCGGGGTTGGGGAAGTGAATGACACAATCCTCGTTCTCCATGGCTTCTGGGCCCGTGTCTCTCTCTCCGGGGTCAAGAAGCAGAGGACAGAACTGTAACCAGTGATGCTCAGCATTTTGTCACCAGTTGTCTGACATGGGATGCAGTTTATTGCTGACGCTCTTGCCACCATTGTTTGCTGGGAGGTTATAGACATGGATCAGGGCGTGGCACAGAATTTTCAGTGATAACTTGGGGGGCAAGTCGGAGATGAATTCCTCAAACTGGATCAGCTCATTTGTGTGGTGCAGCAGTGCTTCCAAGGCTTGATTTTTATGGACCAAAATTATGTGGAAACCATGTCTGTGTCTGAGGTTACTAAGTTCCAATGCAAAATTGGCATCAGTGATAAAAGGACCACTGTGGCTGGCGCAGAGCTTGTTGTTGGCTGTTTCCTTAGCCATAACGTTGATGTGAGCCACAGTTACCTAGAAGTTGTTCAGTTCCTGCATCACTTCTTTGTTTTCATTGTTGATGTCACACATGCAGATGAACTCAGTTTCTCGGTGGCCCTTAAAGAACTTCTCGCGGATTCTCTGGACAATGGACTGTGGCCAAGCGGTCAAAGGGAACTGAGCAGTTCTCAATGTCCCAGAAAATACCAATAGGGGGTAATTTTCCAAGCACCTGTCCAGTAAGTGCCATTTCCGGTGACCCAAATTTCGAAGTGGCTTTGCCTAGACTGGTGGCCAACAGCAGGCTGGTTCTCACTAGCTGTTCCTTTGGTGCCACAGCCTTTACACAGAGGAACTGTTACAGGTGCCATCAGAGTGTTTGGAAGAGGTATATTTGATCAGACTTTAGAAACTCTATGGGGCCCAGGAGATAGCATGGAGGTAAGGCGTTTGCCTTTCATGCAAAAGGTCATCGGTTTGAATTCCGGTGCCCCATATGGTCCCCCGTGCCTGCCAGGAGCAATTTCTGAGCATGGAGCCAGGAGTAACCCCTGAGCGCTGCCGGGTGTGACCCAAAAACCAAAAACCAAAAAACAAACAAACAAACAAACAAAAAAAGAAACTCTGATGATACTATCTCTTGCTGATTTGTTGAGACACTCTTTGCAGTAAAGGGAGTCCTTTAAACAAACTAGAAAGACCAGGTTTAGGTGTAGGGAGCAGGTGCACAAGTGAGGATCAAGTTCTGGTGGGGAGATGTGCTATTCAAAATGCCCTAACATTTTGTGGGAGTTGGTTGGGGTTTTTTTTGTTGTTGTTTTTTGCTTTTTATGGGGGGAGGACACATCCAGTGATGCTCAGGGGTTTCTCCTAGAAATGTGCTCAGAAATTGCTCCTTGCTTGGGGGACCATATGGGACACTGGGGGATCGAACCAAGGTTTGTCCTAGGTTAGAGCATGAAAGGCAAATCTCCTACCACTTGTGCCACCATTCTGGCCCGTAAATACATACCCAGTGATGCACAGGGGTTACTCCTGGCTATGTGCTCAGAAATCACTTCTGGATTGGGGAACAAGGGAAATAGGCTACAGGGGCACAGGTTGGCAAAGGGGGGGTTGGGTAGAGTTCTTGTAAGCTCCCAGGATATGACCGAAAGGGGAGCTTTCCACAGTAGGGCAGGTTCTTGCAGGAGGAGAAGCTGCTACTTGGAGGCACATGCTAGGGAAGTCACCACTGCCGCTGCAGGTGGTGTCACCTGCTTCTCACTTAGGCACTGTGCAGTGGGGAGGCCTCCAGCAAGGAATGGAAATGGCATATTCTTGAGATCCACAGTGACTTTCTTGTTCTCCATGTAAACTTTCATTTGGGGACTAAGTGGCAATGTCTTCTCAGGATGAGAAAAGCAATTAGAGAATGTTCAGTGCCTGGTTTAGCATCATCATCCTGTTGAAGTCACCCAAGGTTTCTACTGCAATGACTCTCACTTCTGTTCCGTTTCATCATGTGGCCAGCCCAAGCTGGTTCAACATTCTTCGATCTCCCTTTTCTTTCATTCTTCCACTCTCAGCAGCTGGCTCCACCTTGTCTCACATTCCAGCCCCTCTGCCTTCCCCCCCAACCCCACCCCCTTAGTTTTGATTCCTCCAAATGCACCCTCCACTTCTGAGCACCTCCCCTCAAATCCCCAAAACTTTAATAATAGCTAACCAAGCAGGGAAGTGAGAGTTAGAACATGTAGTTCACAGTTGGATATATAGTTAGTGGTTGCTTTTATACACTTCATGTTTTCCTACTTATTTTTCTGTACTCAGTGAACAACCTTTGACTATTCCTGATTCTTTTTCTATAGAATATTGCACTATACTCATCTCAGTCATTTTAATTGAAAAGACCTTTAAAGTTTAACCGCCTAGCAGGGAATGGGCAGTTTTACAATCTACATATTTTGTGTCATTTGATTTAATTTATAGCTCAATGAATGTGTCCCTGTCTGAAACTGACATTTTATATTTACTTCTTTTCCCTCTCTCCCTCCTATTAATGATCTTGAACACTAATAAAGTTATACAAGAATTGTGACTTCCTGACCAAGCATTATTTTGTTCCCCAGTGATTTCCCCAGTAATAAAGCAGAAGGGCAAACCTCTCTATCTCAAGACCGCACTTAATCTTGTAGAAACATGTATTTGATTTTCAATTACTTTCAATTATTCCCAATCCATTATTAATATTTTAACAAGTATTAATAAATAATTTAGCTGAATATTCATAATAATTTAAGTTTTTAACCAAATAATTAACATTAGGTAAAAGTAGTAGCCTAATTCACTATGAATCTGATAACAAGGCAGACCAAGAATAATTTATGAATCAAACTTAGGTCATATATTTAAAAGAGAATGATCAAGAGATAGAGAGATCATGGGAGAGGCAAATGATAATAAGGAGCTGGGGGGAAGCATTGGTAGAAGGAAGTGGACACTGGTGAAGGGACAGATGTTGAAATATTGCATGCCTGAAACTCAATCATGAATAACATTGAAATTTTATAGTGGCTATAGTAAAAAATGGAATTAAAAAAAGAAAAACTGTGAGTGGAGAGCATTTATTTATTATATTCCAAGAATTTGAACCATTTAATTGAAAGGATACTGAGATGAGTATCTTTTGGTGCCTACGACATTCAGAATCAGGGACCACATAATCCCATCCTTCATTCCCCTGACAGTCAATGCTGGTAAATATTTTGCTAAAGATCCTGACCCTAATCGTGTCATACTTGCTTCCCTTTTTTTCCTATCAATAACAAACTTTACTATCTCTCACACAAACTAGGCATTTCTCCAGCTAATACAGAGGAGAGATAGAATCATTCTTCTCTAGAGGTGTTTACCCTTGCTCCCAAATACACATAAACTACCTACAACAAATTCTAACACAAAGCACACAATAAGAGTATCAGAACTTGCCCTTTTATCTGAACCAAAAATGATGTCTTTGTATGCTTGTGCAAATGTATACAAACATATATGCATACATATACATATATGTATGTATGTATGTATAAAATGTAGCAATTTAAAATTTTAATTAAAAATTTAGCAATTTTAACATTATAATAAAAACGCCTCTGAATTAACTATTTCCCATTCCCAATTTTATTATAATTATGAGTTGGTAGCATTCATGCATGGTTTCCAAGATAATTTTTATGATTTGGCCTCTTATTTTTTTGGGGGGGGCACACCTGGTGATGCTCAGGGGTTACTCCTGGCTATGTGCTCAGAAATAGCTCCTGACTTGGGGGACCATATGAGACACCAGGGGTAACCGTAGTTCATCCTAAATTAGCACATGCAAGGCAAATACCCTACCGCTTGCAATTTGGTCACATGTAAAGCAAGCATCTTATCTGGGTTTCTTTCCTCTTGAAGCAAGCAAACATCCATAGCTTTGTTCCTATTTCTCTCACTCATTTAAGATTTTCTGATAAGATATTTAAACCTGAATCCATTGCCTATCTAAACAGGCTCAAATAAATCTGTTATTGATCATTTCAGTAGTCCTTGTCAGTTTCATCTTAAACTCCACATACATATATAACTAGACTGTACTTCATACTGCTGGATGGTAAAATGAGTGAAAAATAGAATTTCTAATATCTATTATGTAAAATATTTTGATTGCCTTCCATATAGCTATTCCATAATTTTTCTCTAGATATTTCTTTCTAGAAGTTTTCATTCTTGACGGGATGAACTTCTGCATCCTTCTGCAAAGACCTGAAGCAAGATTCAGTCAATTTAGTTCAACAATTAAGTTCTTATTTCCTCCTCTTGACTCTTGGGCAGTAAAATAAGTCCATCATCTTTTCTCTATGAAACCAAGATGGTACTTGGGAAATCAGACATTCACACATAAAAGCATTATGATTTGTTTTGAAAGTTACACTGGCAAAATTAGTTTTCTGAATATAATTAACTGGTTAGAAAAGATGAAACATAGACTTTTTGTGTGGATTTAAGGCATTTGAGAATGTCTAAAATCCAAAAAGATGGCTGGTCTAACTTGAAGAATTTCTTGAAATGAGACTGTCAAGTTATATGTAAAATGACTATTAAATGTACTCTGGTGGAACAAAATGAGAAGACAAAAAAGTGGTAATCTAAGAAATAGGAATATAAAAAATATCTTGAAATTATAATCGCCACAGTCGGTTTTATGTTATTTAAGATGCCTGTCAACCAAAAAGTATAATAATGATAGAGTTTAAGAAAACAAGTTACAGGGTCCAGGGCATAATATAGCTGGTAGGGTATTCTCTTTCCATGTGGCTGACCCACATTCAAACAACAGCATCCACTATTATTCCTTGAGCATTGCCAGGAGTATTTTCTGAGTAAAGAGACTATAGGAATCCATACACACTGAGAGCTGTAGTTCAAAAATCAGGAAAAAAAAAGAAAAAAAGAAAGCTTTTTTAAATAATATATTTACTTAAGCACCATTATTACAAACATGATTGTAGTTGGGTTTCAGTCATAAAAGAACAGTCCCCCCCCCTTCACCACTGCAACATTCCCACAACTATGCCCTAACTTCCTCTTCCCCCACCTTCTGCCTGCATTTGAGACAGGCATTCTAACTTTTCTCACTCATAAACATTGCCATGCTACTAAAAAAATAAATGAAGCTTTGCTAAAACAGATTGCAGGTTAAAATATGACAGAATGAAGTAATCAGGATGTTGTGATCATCTTATCTACATGATCACAAGAAGACTTTTTATAGGAAAAGCTATGTATGGGTCAACAGCTTCAGAAAGGGTAGGTAGCAGACTGATGGGTGCCAGAGTGATCAATGAATTCACCATAGGCTATACTCCTAAAGTACTTTATTATGTCTGCAAATCTAAAATAAAAAAAAATACTTGGAAATAAGGGTTTTTCTCTCTTGATCTTAAGATTATTGTGAAACAGTCTCACCATCCCAAATAAGATCTGGATGGTTTCTAGTGTTACATTGAATGTGAAGCCTAGAGCAGAAAGGACTCTCATTTTGTCAACCCAAATTTAAGTTTCTATTTAAGGCTAACAAGGCTAAGTTTCCATTTAAAGGCTAAGGTTTTATCCCAACAATAATGTTGCAGATCCCCAGGCCCAATAAACCACAATACTGCTCTAGACATCTAGCCATAAAAAGACATGATTAAACACCTTTAGCAACAGCCAGTCAAGTTAAAGGTCAAGACTTCTTGTACCACTATATAACTTGGCTTCTGCAGGAGGTGGCCCAGATCGGTCAGTTTGTACCTTGTTGTTTGATGAAAAAAAGCTTTGCTTTGTTTTATTTCAATTGTGTAGTTTCATGGTTTAACTTCTGGGCCCTAACATTCATTCCTTACATTAAGGCCAATTGATATCTCTACCACTTAGTTCGGGAAAAATTGACAGAAAAAGAAAGTTTGTGGCAACTATTTTTGCTTTAGTTTGTTACTTCATTTTGTTTTCAAAGAGAGATATAAGTCTCTGTAAAAAAAAAAAACTTTTTCTATTAACTTTTCTATGTCAATTAAATTGTGATTACTGTAAACTCATACGCATATACAAATACACACACATTCTCAAAGATATTTGTAGTGAGAAGTAGGTTTTCCTGATTTTGTGGGGTTCTTGAGAATTATTTTTAAAAATTTTATAAAAAAGTTAATAAGTTAATTTATAGTATTAAAGTGAAATTGCTTTGACTTCTGTGTTCTGCTTTATTGGGGATGTTTACAGACTGTTTCCCTTTAACAGGCATCAGATCATAGCCAGGATGTGGACAGAGATATCTGTTCTGCTAGATAAACATTCCTCAATAGGGGAATTAAGTTTCTGGAATGTCACAGGGGATAATACCATCCTGTACCAGGAAGGCAACATTACTATTTAAGTGGTTTGAAAGTTTAAACATGATACTGTTTGATTTATTCATGCACTCTTTGAACTATGATGCATATTTTTGAAACCCCAGACCATATGATCTCTGAACTTCAGATGCTCAGGGTTCAAGCACAGACTACTGCATCAGGAAACTCTTGGACCCCAATGTATTGGTAATAAATCTCATTGTGTGACTTGCATTGTTGTCTCGAGTCTTTATTTCTCAAAACTTGAGTCGATGGTTATTCTTTGACCCTAACAATAGTACAATACAAGATGAAAGTTAATAGATTAATTTATTATACAGAACAAATTGATGGATTCTGATTCCTCCCCAATGTCCATGTCTTTTCAGTTTTCTATGCAAGACGTTCTGTTTTATAAGGCCCTGTTCAGTATATGACTTTTCAGAATCTGTCCTTAGCAATACTAATCTCTAGAGAAAGGTGGCTTGCTTGTCCCTATGTTATTCCCTATCCATTTTATACTTTCCTCGTTTGAAATCTTGGACTACATCTCGCTGGTTTATTAACAGCTTTCTTTAGCTTCCAACTATGAACATGGTGTAGGTGTGTGAGATCTCTGAGCTTTGTATCTGGGATTGTTTTATCTGTGCCCAGCAGTTTCTGTTGTGCTAGCTTTCCTAGTATCTGGCTACTGACATAGTGCTTGTTGGTATGACTCTTAGGCTCAGTAGGTATACCACCTTGGTGTTTGAGACTTGTCTGAATCTTCTACCTATCAGGCTTGTGAACCCTGCTTATATGCCACATATCTAGGTACACAAGAAATGTTTTTGTGTCCAACTGGAAGTAGATGAATAGGCAAAGTGAGAGTCAGAAGAAGGCTTACTTTCATCTGTTATAGTTTCCTATTCAACCAAGTCATTCTCTGTTTTGATAGATATTCATGGTGATAATAAAGTTGACCAAGAAAATTCACCTGGAGTTATACTTCTTTATACCCACTAGGTCAGTATAAGACAAGATTGTTGAAACTCAGTGATCAAAAATAAAAATATATGCAGAAAAATTTGACTTCTTTCAGAGGCTAAGGCAGATCATAAATTTGTAGATTGGTAGGTAGTCAATATGCTTACTCAGAATCCCTAGGGAATTTGCATAATGGTCCTCCTTTATCCCTACTACCTACCATCCTCTAAGCTGAAACTATTTAAGATGGATATCTAAATTCACCTGGTAGGGTTATTGTTCTACTTGATATTTTCTTTGTTTTTAGGCTTTACATATACTACTGTTGCAGGCAGGTAGATAGGGGGACCAGACAGATAATGCATTTTGGAAAGTAATGTAACATATCCTAACCTGAAGTAGCCCAAAGGCATGAGGAACATATCCTTTTGAGGTGCAAATACTGAGCCAGTTGGAAGAAGATATTTCAAGATAATAAATAACCCATGATAACAAAAAAAGAATAAAGGATCATCAAAAGCACAATGCTTTTTCTCTCTGTCAGTGTATAAATTAATTTATGTATACAGAGAATTTCAGCATAAGAATCTAGTAAAATTATATCTAATCTTCTACCAAAATCTTTCGCTGCTTCTTCAATCCATGGAGAAGCTCAGTTCTCCCTCAGACACATATTTCTCTCCTCTCAGACTTTTATTTAAGAAAACTATTTTGCTGCATGACTTCTACTCCTTTTGAAATTCTTTTCTGTTAGATGGCTGCATTCCTTAAACACCTGTGTGGAGGTGAGGACTGACTTTTCATTATCTGAGAAAAGCAATTTCTGTCTTTAGTCTGAGTCTACAAGTTATGAGCCAAATACATGTTTACAACTAGCTTTATCAGTTCTAACCCTTGCTAACCTTTCCCTTGATGGTGAGGTTAGTTAAGCAGAGAGGTGAAAGCACAATTTTTTCCTTTGTTCCCT
>PVKC010039294.1:0-12578 GCA_004027635.1 Crocidura indochinensis | reverse complement strand
AAAGACAAGACTTACAGTTCTTAGCAGTCAGCCCTACTGGGCAGGCGTGGATACGGAGAAATTCCCATCCTGACGTCACAATCAGGGGACCTTGCTTTGCAGAGTACTTGCTATAGCCAGTTTTCAGTCTAATGAGGTATTCCTGGGTGTTTCCGCCCTAGGATGAACCTCTGGGAGAGCGAGTCTTTTTGGGGCCGGTTGGCCCACTCCCATGAGGTCCGGATGTCAGCAGAGGACAAAGAAACACAAAGAAGAAGAAGACAATCTCTTTCTCTTAATTGGTGCATTTAGTCTGATACTATTGAATGAGATGATTTTTATGGAATTTTGTATAATCTTGTTTGTTTGTTTTGAGACTATATCCGGTGACACTCAGGAGTTACTCCTGGCTGTTTGTTCAGAAATCACTCCTTGCTTGGTGGACCATATGGGACACCGGGGATCAAATAACGGTCTTTCTTAGGTCAGCCTGAGTGCAAGGGAGATATCTTACCGCTACACCACCACTCCAGCCCTGTGTCAATTTTTTGTAGAAGTTTTTTGTGTTTGTATGTTCAGTCTTGCCTTAAAATAGACAGTTTAGTATTTCTTTTAATGTTGGCTTAAAGACTGTAGTAAACTTCTTTTTATCTGTGAAGCAATGTATCTTTTCATCAAACCTAAATAAAATTTTATCTTTGTGAAGTATCATGGTGATGCATTAATTTTATTGAGTTTTATTTTCTATATCTCATCACTGCTTTCAAACTTTGAGAATTGCTTGTTATAAATGCTGTAATTCTTAAGGATGTTTTTTATATGCAACTATCTTTTTTGATCTTGCTGCTTTCAGACTTTTATTTCTGCCTGTGTTATGCATTATTGTGATAATGTGATTCTCTTGTGATTTTATTTGAGCATCCAGGATGTGGGTTCATGCACTCTTCATCTCTAGTAACTTCTCAGCAATTATGTCTTTGACTGTCGCTTCTTCATGAGATTTTCTTCCTTATGCTCTGATACCCCAATGCTTCATGTGTGTTTTTTTTTGTTGTTGTATGTATTCCAAAGGTCAATTGTTTTCTATTTGATTATTTTGAGTTTTTTTAATCTTTTTTTAAATTTATTTTAAGGCTCTTTCCAACATCTTCTGTTGTATGGAGTGGTTATGGAGTTCATCTTCCAGCTCAATGATTCTATCCTCAGAATCTTTTTCTCAGTTGTTGAGGCCTTCCAGTAAATTGTTCATTTCACCTACTAAGTTTTTCAGATGTTATTTCAATTTAAAGTTTTCTCATTTTTACTCTCATATTCTGCCTGCCACCAACCATATTTGCTATTCTCTGGTCTTGCCTGTCTCAAGACCATCTTTTATCTGTTACTGGGATCTTAGTTTTAAATGCAGACTGAACCCAAGGTTCTGCTTGGGTCGTCCAGGTCAGAGAAAGGATGTCTGCAAGCAGAGCAGTTCTTCAGCTCCTCTGTTCCTGTTGGCATTTGTGGCCAAATCATGGGTTCCTACTGTTGATCTCAGTTTTTCTCATGCTCCCTGACTCCCTCGGTACTAATGTCCATGTCCTACAAGCTGGGCATATAGTTGGGCTTGCAGCTCTGAGTCCAACAGGCTGGCAAAGGCCACCTGCTTCTCTGCTTCACTGTTGTCTCATAGGAGACGTGATGGAGCCACCATAGCCCAACTTAGTCAAGGGCTTTTCCCTTTTCTACTTCCTTGGCACTAATGTCCCACAAGCTCAGCAGGCTTGAGTCCCACCTGGAGATCTGAGTCCTGCTGCTTGGCAACAGAATTCACAACTGTCTTGTAGTAGAGTATTGCCAGATGAAGGGATCTTTCTCTTCTTACTCTCCTGGCTTTTAATGTCCTTAACTCACGAGCTCCAACATAGATGGCTCTGTGCAGCAAACCACACTTTCCAGCCTGCCACAAGACATAAGTTAAAAAATACTGCCAAGTTCCTGTTTCAGAAAACATTACCTTATAGTTATTTCCAGCATAGCCTTTTTTTTTTATACCACTTCTCTACCTTCATGTTTTGTTTGATTATTTTTGTTTTTGTATTTGTTTTATCTCCAGCAATATCCCTTGGGGATTGATTTCCATCCAGTGATGGCCTTTGCTTCTTCATGAATCCAATGTCCTAGTGCCTGGTTCAAGGGTTCTTGGAGTTTTATATCTAATGTCTTGCTGGGATAAGCTGTTCTGGGCGCCTTCCTTGCTTCAGCTGCTATTGCTGCTACAGTATCTCCACCAATTTTGCCACCTTTTATATCATGTACCTATAATGCACCATTTATTTTTTATTCATCCTCTCTATTATTACTCTATTTTGTTTTGGAGCCACTTTTAAAGCTTACTTGATCATTATTTGAATTTTTATTTTAATTTATTTGTAATATTTTAATTTATTTACTCATTTAAACAGAGTTTTGATGTCTTTATTAGTCTTAAAATGCATAAGAAATATGTAATTGTCTATAGCTATCAACATTTTGCCACTTCCATTCTTGTTTATAAATCTAATTTTCTTAATATATCTCTTCATAAATCAAACACACATCAGATGATGTTATAGGTTCAATTGTAGCACATACTTTCAAAAGAGAATTAGGATGTTGATTATTCATTATAATCATACTTTTATTTTCATTTATTGTTATCCTTGATCCAGCTTCTTTCTTTTTATACCCCCCTTTGTTTTGGAACACTTTATATTTTAAAAGTAGGTTTGTTTTGGCACATTCTATAGTGATGATAATTTGTGGATATCTTATTCATTCCTTTTGTGCTGAAGTATTGCTTTCACTTGGTATAAAATTTTGGGTTGGCACTTACTTTTTTAATACTTAAAATATAATGCTACTACTTTCTAGCCTTCCTGGTTTCAGATAAGACATAAACTATCACTTGAGTTTTATTTATCATTAAGGAACATACTTTTCTCTTGACTTTTAAGATATCTTTTTTATTTGTAAATTTGTTTTAATGACAGTGTAATATTGTCACTTTTGGTGCATATTTATCATCTCCATATTCCTTCTTCACTGTTATGTGAAGACTTGTTTCTGTCAGTATATTTATGATATTTTCATTTTACCCCAGTGTAGTTTCTATCTGTTCTTCACATTGGGAAATTTATATTGTTATGCATTTGAGTTTTGGGGGCATTTGGGACTCCATTCATGGAATAATTGGGGGACAGTTCTAATAATACTTTGGAGAACATAAAGCTATATCAGTTGGTACTCAGGTGATATATGAAGTGTTGATTACAGAACTCAGGATCTGTGCATGCGAAGCATAAGATGTCAACTGAAATATCACCCAAGATCTTTATTTATTAAGAGAGTAAATTCCAGTTATTGTATTATTTAGAGCTAAATTTTTATTTTTTAAAAAATGTTTATTTAACAAGATTTTTCATTTTTTAATTTCTTTTGAGAATGTTTCTGGTTTTGCTTGTTTGTTTTTGAGCCACACCCTGTGACACTTCGAGTTACTCCTGGGTATGAACTCAGAAATCACTCCTGGCTCAGGAGATCATATGGGATGCCTGGGATCAAACCCAGGTCTGTCATGGTTCATCTGAGTGCAAGGCAAAAATGCCTACCTTGTGTTATTGCTCTGGCCCAGGTTGTTTCTGTTTAAAGTAAAATAGTTTTGTCCAGAAACAATAAGCAGAGTTAGATAGATAAATAGAAATGTAACTTGTTCATGCATAAATAGCCTATAGTTATACCCATTTGATATAATTTTATTTTGGGTAATGGAATATTGTAGCTATATTTAGTTATTATAATTTACATGGTTTTTGATGTTAAGTATATTCACACTGCTTTTCAGTATTTGCTCCAATATCTAGATCTCCCATTAGCTGTGGCAATCATCACGTTTTGACTCTGAATTTTACTTTATATAGCTAATTTAAACAGAACTAATTATTTTCATTTACTGGCTGGTTTTGTTTTTTTAGGTATGTTTCAAGTTTATCCCATATTCCATATGTATCAGAATCTTTGTTATTTATTAATAATTATATTTTATTGGATGCACTAACCACTTATATTTATTGATACATTCATTATGTCACTAGTGTTGATTCCACCTTTTGGTTATTATTAGTAATGTTCCACTAAAATTTGTTCAAAATTATATGAGACTTTGTTCTTTGATTATATTATTAAATACAATTAATTCTCCAAGATTCTATGAAAATGGTAAGATCCCTTATCTAAAAGATAAAAAGGGATGACAGTTTTTTCATAGTTACAGCAAGAGTTGGGCAAAATATAAAGAAAAAAATTTTGGCCTAAACACAGGTTGTCCTTATCCATGAAATATCCTTTCATAAGACCAACTAGAGGCTCCAGACATACTGAGTTGTCTAACACCCAAATCTTTCTTCACAGTTTCAGGAAAAGTTCTCCTCAATCAAGGTTGTCACAGTCAAAATTAAGTAATTAAAAATATTGTTTTTAGCACAGATCTTATTTCAAAATCATGATGTCATGAAGTGTCTCCTGATTTCATCTTATCTTAGGTATTGAGGCAGGGAAACCTGCTGTGAAAGCAAGTAGTTGCTGTTTCCAAGTCATCAAGTTGTCATATGAGCCCACTCTGGAGCAAGTCAGTGCCAGGTCAGTATTAAGGTCTTCTCCAGAAGAAGTTTAATTCTTGGTGCTAATGCAGAAATTCATGACAATTCTACAGATTGAATCCAAGAAACTTTTGATGCTTATACTACTATCTTAAATTACTATAATACTTATATCATTTGATTAGATTAATTGTTGTTAGACCATGGTAGCACTTTAAGCCTTCACTCTATATCTAGAAAATGTCCTATTAATGAGTGTTCACATAATGTTCAGTTATTAGGTCTGCAAAGAAAGTTTAATAGTGGAGGAAGCATGTTATTGGATTGAGAATATCTTTTTATTTGACATTGGAAGATGAAATTTTGTTAGCCAAATTTCTCTTCCTTATTTATCAACAGGGTCTACAACATATAGCCACAGCAGGACATTAGTATTAATAAAAACTCAGACACCTTTTTTTCTGACTAAAAAAAGCATAGTCAATGGATGAGGGTATAGGAATATTTTTGAAGTAGTTTCTATCAGGTTAAATTTCAATTCAGTGCATTGTGACCACTGGACTCACTTACATATTATAGTTATACTTGAGTCTCAGAGATGTATGTTCATTCTTTTGGTTGGAAGTGTCTAATGAACTGATTAGAAAGTTATTTCATATAACTTTGCAAGTGAAAAGTTAGATGAAGTCTTAGCATAACTTATTATAGGACATAATAAGATTGAATCAAAATATCCTGAACAAGTAGCATGTTTCTGTTGCTCAACCAAAGTTTCCAATGGTACAATTGTTTCTATATATAAAACTTCCTTGTGCCTTTGTATTGAAATGTCCAAATCCTGTGTGTACATCCAGTTATCAATTCTTCTTTGAGACATTTATAATAAGATCAGTGGTGTTACATGCATTTTTATGAACTACACTAAGTAGATAAGGTTGAATGCTAGGTCTTAATTTGGGCAGATAAGACAGATGTCAGGATAACTGCAAATATTTTTATCTATTCTTTCCGACTTTTAAAAAACATCCAAATATATTCCCATTTTATTTTTACTGCTAGATATTGTAGTTTATTTTTGCTACAACATAAGTTGGTCTATGTTGTGATTTTCTTTTTGTGGAAATATTAGCTTTATTCGGTGGACAAGACTGAAGTCCAAAGCCTCAGCATCAGTTACAGTCAAAAGCCATGTCGTGATTTTTATCCCCTAATTTTTATCTACTCATTTTTCTATGAAGTGGAAAAACTTAGTTTTAGCTTTAATGACCTCATTAAGTGACCAACATAGACTGATATATTTGGCTTCTCTCAGCTTCCCTTGCAATAAATAATAATAGGACTAGATACCAAGATTTTAATTAAAACTTTAAAACTTAGATTATCACTCAAATCACAAGAAATTATGTTTTTGTAGTGAAAAAAGAAAATTCTCTCTTGTAATTATTTAATTTATCATGTTTATAGCCTATGAAGTATTAAATCTTGCAATTTACTGGAAACACTATTTGGACAAAGTGCATTCTAGAGCAAAAGAAAACTGGTTCCACATCTCTGTCCCTGATGGTAACAAAAATTGGATGAAATGGCCAGTTTAAACACAGGATAAGACTTAAAGTATCAGCTCTCCCTCCATTTTTTTTATTTCAATAGGTATAAATATAACCTTTTCTTCTTTTCTCCTCTAAAGGGAATTTTATGTGTATTCTGAAGGTAGGGTTCCCTAGGACCTTCACTCAGAATATTTCAAATGTTTGTTTTCAATGTTTTATGTCTAATGTTTTGTAGATTACAATAGAGGAAACAGGCCACATGTTTGTAAAACATGTTACTTTATATGATAAATTTATATTTAAATATGTGTAAATAACTGTGATAACAAATTAAAAACCTTCAATTATGACCTTATTCTTACCCTTATAAGTTGTTTATGTATTATGGTACATCTCAAGGGGAGATTAAAGCAGACAGGATAATAAAATTTCTAGTCAACTGACTTTATGATTTTGAGTAGATTATTTTGGATTGTCTGGTGGACCCTAACAAATAACAAGGATCCAGAAAAGCAATACATGATGGGTAGAGTCAGTTTCAAGGTAATTGCATATTAAACTTTACATAACTTTGCTGGCCTTGGAAATGGAGGAAGACATTAACACCCAGTAACTTTGGCAGCCTACAGAAGCTGGAAATGGTAGGGAAAGGAAGTCTTTCTAAAATTATTCAGAAGAGAACAATCTTATAAACGCTCTGGTTTTAGTCTAGAATGTCAGATTTCAGATTATGGACTTCTAAAACCTAAGGTACTAAAATTGTGTTGCCACTGATTCTATGTTAATTTGTCACACTAGCAACAGGAACATAAAATAATAGTACCAAGTCTTGAGATGCCTGTGAAGATATTAATGTAAATTATATAGAAATCTGTAATTTGATTTCTATGGGGTGAGAATTGTGTTTAGACAACTATCATCCAACTCATTCTCCTTGTGCATAATTGTGCCTCTCATTAAGGTCAGTATTTCACCATTCTTCTTCTGCAACAGAATGTGGCAGAATCAGCCTGAGATATGAATAGATAGATAGATGATAGATAAATAAATAGAAATATTATAGATATTTCAATATATATTTTAATATTGGCATGAAGAAATCTAATCATGCCCTCTTTTGATCTTCTGGAAGTAGTTGAAACTCAGTATTTCTTGAGTTTGATATCTAATAATGAATATATCAATCCTCAATCATTTTGGGGTGCCCCAGAACTAGTTTGCTAAGCTATCTAAAAGAGTGTAGTGAATATTTCTATAGAAACCATTCCTATCTTACATGTGGAATCATTTACTGAATTTCTCTCATGTGCTAAGTGCAAGTCAAACCCTGTACTTCTTGGTGGCAAAAAAAAAAAAAAGACTTGTGACTTCAAGTCTACTGAAGGAAAAAACAATGCACTTGAAAACAACCATTATTCTTATTCACAAAAGGAGGAACTCTTTGAAGAGCCCATATCACTTTTCTAAGGTCACATAGATAAGTTGAAATGAGGACTGACACTGAAACCAGGGTACTGATTTAATATCACTAAATTGGTTGCTACTGCAGTTAATTTATTTTATCTTACAAATATTTAAGAAAATACCAAAGATTACCCCATAGTTCTGCTTGACCAAAGTTCAAGAAGTCCATACTCAGTTTTTCATTGCCTACATTTTTTCCATTCTTTAGTAATCTATTTATTTCCTCTGTGTAGTCTCACTTAGAACTCTCTCAGAACTAAACCACAAAATCTGATTAGGTTTCAATGAGTAAAAATCTATGCAGTCCAAATACATGCAGAAAGCACTAAGAACCAAAATTCTCCAAGCATTAGCTGAACCCATATATCTTCTTGCAAAATATTTACAACACAGAAATTTAGTAAGTTACAAAACATAAATGTCAATTAAAATAATTTCAATTTTGGAATTCATTCTTAACTAAACATACTCAATTATGTTGATTACTAGGAATAAGGCTCTTTTTTTCCATGTTATCTCTTTGAGTTTTGGTTTATTTCTACTATGAAGAATTAGTCTCCGTTCTCTAAACTTATTGAGCCCTTCTTTGTGAGCTACAAAAATATTCTAATAATAAATATCCCACCCAACGATATTGTGATTTTTCCTGTTTGTTTTGTGTATATTTATTTTTCCAAGAGAAGATAATAGATGCTTAGTTTTGATTTGCATACTAAAAGCTGCAATGGAAAAAAAATTCCAAGAATCAGGAGACAGAAATAATTTCCTTGTAAACTTTTGTTCTGATTTTGAAAAATACAGCTATGATATATTCATTAACAATATTTCATTCAGTGTATAATTTTTTAGAGATTACTTTTCTTTTTCTCTGCCAAGTCCAATAGATGATTCAAATACCTGCACAAATCTAACTATCACTGTACAACAGAATATTCTAAGTCTCTACTGGGCAGGATTTTAATAAAACTTGGTACTCAGTTTCTAGGTTAATCTTGATAAAATTTTTCATGTACAGGTACACTTCACCATATTAGTATCCTGCTGCTTTTGTGATAAATTATAACAAATTTATGGATGCCCAATAACACCAACATAGTCTCCTCCAGTAGGGAGGTCACTTAGACCTGTAGAGTCAAATAGGACTTTACTGTGTCAGTAGGTTAGTTCCTGTGAGCATTCTGGAAGGTAACATCTATTCTCTTGCTCTGTCTTCTCAAAGATACCTGTACTATGTTGTGTGTGGATCATTTATCCAAAGTTAGTGGTTCAATATCTTTAAACCTCTGAATGACTCATCAAAAAGCTTCCCCTTTTTACTTATTGGGACCATTGAGATTATATTTTAGGCACTTCTGCTTGGTTCACAATATTCCTTATCTCAAGTCCACCCCTTCAAACACAGCATTAGAAATCTATTTATATATATATATATTATTTAAACACCTTGATTACATACATGATTGTGTTTGGGTTTCAGTCATGTAAAGAGCACCCCCCATCACCAGTGCAACGTTCCCATCACCATTGTCCAAGATCTCCCTCCTCCCCACCCAACCCCCGCCTGTACTCTAGACAGGCTCTCCATTTCCCTCAGGCATTCTCATTATTAGGACAGTTCAAAATGTAGTTATTTCTCTAACTGAACTCATCACTATTTGTGGTGAGCTTCATGAGGTGAGCTGGAACTTCCAGCTCTTTTCTCTTTTGTGTCTGAAAATTATTATTGCAAGAATGCCTTTCATTTTTCTTAAAACCCATAGATGAGTGAGACCATTCTGGGTTTTTCTCTCTCTCTCTCTGACTTATTTCACTCAGCATGATAGATTCCAGTACATCCATGTGTAGGAAAATTCCATGACTTCATCTCTCCTGACAGCTGCATAATATTCCGTTGTGTATATGTACCACAGTTTCTTTAGCCATTCGTCTGTTGAAGGGCATCTTGGTTGTTTCCAGAGTCTTGCTATGGTAAATTGTGCTGCAATGAATATAGGTGTAAGGAAGGGGTTTTTGTATTGTATTTTTGTGTTCCTAGGGTATATTCCTAGGAGTGGTATAGCTGGATCGTATGGGAGTTAGATTTCCATTTTCTGGAGGAATCTCCATATCGCTTTCCATAAAGGTTGAATTAGACGGCATTTCCACCAGCAGTGGATAAAAATTCTTTCTCTCCACATCCCCGCCAACACTGTTTGTTCTCATTCTTTGTGATGTGTGCCATTCTCTGTGGTGTGAGGTGGTATTTAATAGTTGTTTTGATTTGCATCTCCCTGATGATTAGTGATGTGGAGCATTTTTTCATGTGTCTTTTGGCCGTTTGTATTTCTTCTTTGTCAAAGTTTCTGTCCATTTCTTCTCCCCATTTTTTGATGGGATTAGATGCTTTTTTTCTTGTAAAGTTCTGTTAGCGCCTTGTATATTTTGGAGATTAGCCCCTTATCTGATGGGTATTGGGTGAATAACAGAAATCTATATGGTTATTAAGAAAGGAGAAGAGTCAAGGTTTGTACATAAGAAAAGTGAGTTCAACAGAGGTTTCATGATAAGCTAGTGTCTATCCTTCCTCGCCCTATTCTGCCTTGACCTACCTTGTCTTGTTCTCATATACCTTATTTAATATTAACTCAAGAAACTGCACTGGTTACTGAATTGGACCCTCTTTCCCTTAATGACACTACTCAAGTAGAACCATTACTGATGTTCTTGGCTGTAGGAAAGGCCCGGATATAGGTATACAGGTCTTTATTTCTTCTCTAAGATGGCACACAGAAGGTGCATGTACTTATAGAGGCTAACTTTCCCTCAAACACTTTAGTATCCAGGTGTTTTTGCTGTCAGCATATAATATGCTTAATCCAAAACTGTAGTCCTTAACCTCAAGAGAAGGACATTTCAGTTTGTGTACGGGGTGGGTAGGGGGGATGTGGGCTTTTTCTTTGTCTTGCTTTAGACTTAAAAACATGCCTTCTTGGAGTTCTTTCTTGCACACAAACCCTGGTTCCAACAGTCACAAACACTTCCTATTGACGTTCCTTCAGTTCTGTAAAGCCATATTCTTACATCCTGGGTACATCTGAGACTGGTCCTTAATGGATCGCTGACTAAAATCTATCAGTAGGGGGTCTCAAACTCGCAGCCCAAGGGCCATTTGTGGCACGACATACAACATTTTTTAGTCCATGTACGGCCTTCAAATATCGCAGATTCATGAATATTCACTTATCGAATAATGGCAATAAATATCGCATTAGTAAGAAAAATTGCATTAAACATTTACATAACCCGAGCAGTTCCGTCCAGGGTATACAAATGTTTAATGCGATTTTTTTGCGATTTTTTTCCCTTACTAATGCGATTTTTTACTGTGAATATTCGGTAAGCGAATAATCGTGAATACTTTGCGCCTAGTGCAGACATCATTTCCGCTGCTCCTGCCTACTGTCCCTTGCAATATCGGAGGCCTATGGGAGAGAAGTTTATTACAGAATTAGATTGTGTCATACCTTCATCATGACTTCAACAAAGCCTGCAGTGAAGAGAAAGATTGATGACAAGCACAGACAATTTCAGGAAAAGTGGGAGACACAGTATTTCTTTGTTGATCACGGGGCATCCCCACATGTCTTCTTTGCTCAGAGAAAGTTGCAGTGCACAAGAAATACAACTTGAAACACCATTATTCAACTAAACATGCTGAGGAATGTGCAAAATATCAAAGAAATGAGAGAGCCAAGTGGGTTGCCAGTCTTAAAGCATGTCTAATGAGGCAACAAGATTTCTTGAAGAAAGCAACCAAAGAGAATGCTGCATCAGTCGAAGCTAGTTACATGGTTAGTGAGATGATTGCTAAGACAGGGAAACCATTCACAGAAGGAGAGTTTGTTAAAAAAAGATGCATGTTACAGGCTGCAAGTATTATCTGTCTGGAAAAGAAAGGTCAGTTTAGCAAAGTCAGCCTTTCTGTCTTTCAACACTGTGGCACAGCGCATTTCTGACATGTCAAGTGACATTTATCATCAACTGTGTGAGAAAGCCAAATGTTTGATACATAATCAGTTGCTCTTGACGAGGGCACAGATATAACAGATACTGTACTGCTCACAATTTATGTCTGTGGTGCTGATTGCGATTTTGAATTGACAGAAGAGCTGCTCACAATAATTCCAATGCCTGGCCAGACCACCACTAATGAGATATTTTGGCATCTGTATGATGCCATTGAGAATGCAGGTTTGCTATGGAAGAGGTTTGTTGGAGTAATAACTGATGGAGTGCCATAGATGACAGGGAGGAAAAATGGACTGGTGGTACTTGTTCCAAAAAAACTTGAAGAGGAGGGTGTAGAGAAGGTCATTGCTCTTCACTGCATTATCCATCAGCAGGCCATTTGCAGTAAATGCCTGCCATGTGCCAATGTGATGTCTGTCGTGAAATGCATCAACCAAATCAGATCCAGGGCTTAAAGCACAGGAGGTTCCGTGCTTTTAAATAGGAAATGGAGTCAGAATATGGAGATGTGCTCTATTTCGTTGAGGTATGTTGGCTCAGCAGGGGAAATGTCCTGAAAAGAGTTTTTGAGTTGAGAGAAGAAGTGAAAGCCTTCATGGAGAAGGATGGGAATGCTGTTTCTGAGTTGAGTGATCACAAAGGGCTCATGGACTTAGCTTTTCTTGATGACATCACACATAAGCTGAATGTACTAAACAAGATGTTACAAGACCTGGGGCAGCTTATCAGTGCTGCCTATGACAATGTGAGAGCATTTTCCACAAAACTTGTGTTATGGAAATCCCAGCTCTCTCAGACAAACCTTTGCCATTTCCCAACATGCAAGGGACTTGTGGACGCAGGCATATCATTCAGTGGTGAGAAATATGTTGATGCTATTTTTAAGCTAGAGAAGGAAGTTGATCACAGATTTGCAGACTTCAAAAAGCACAGAGCCGGGCCGGGAGATAGCATGGAGGTAAGG
>PVKC010039292.1:0-12577 GCA_004027635.1 Crocidura indochinensis | reverse complement strand
AGGCCACACACATGTGGTGGTTAGGGTATGAATAAAGCTGTTACTTCCTGAAGCCTGCCTGTGAGTGAGATTTCTACCCGTCGCTTTCCTGGACCCCAGACCCATCGATTAATGGAGGATGGAGCCACGTGGCCTGGGAGAGCAGACAGAGGCCTCCATCTCCATCCATCGCCATCCAGCATCATCTTTATTTATTTAAGACAACAAATTACTACTTCTTTGAATTAGTTTGAAGTTGAGCAGTGCTCCCCCTGATCTTCTTTTCTCTGTGTTTTCATTGGTTCTTGTTACTGTTCCATAAATTTCAAGAGTGACTGATCTATTTGAAAACTGTCATAGAAATCCTTACAGGAACTGCATTGGATAGGAAATGCACTTTATAATGTTCCTTATAGAAATTGCACTGTATAATGCTTTGGAGAGTATTGCCATTTTGATGTTAATCCTCCCAATCCACGGTAAATTTCCATTTCCTCATATCCTCTTCGATTTATTGTAAGTAATGCTTTGCAGTTTTCTTTGTGCAGGTCTTCCAACTCTTTATTTAATCAGTTCTAGGGGCCAGCGCGGTGGCACTAGAGGTAAGGTGTCTACCTTTCCAGCGCTAGCCTAGGACAGACTGCGGTTTGATTCACTGGTGTCTCATATGGTCCCCCAAGTCAGGAGCGATTTCTGAGCGCATAGCCAGGAATAACCACTGAGCATCACCAGGTGTGGCCCACCCCACCCCCCAAATCAGTTCTAGACACTTGATTTTCTGAGGCATGATTGCAAATGACACAACTGCAAGTTTTTTAATCTCTTCTATTTCATTATTTACAAATAGGAAAATCATGGTCTTTTGCATGTTGACTTTGTACCCTGCCACTTTACTATACACAAATCTATTCTTCTTAAAAGCATTTAGGTAGTCTTATTTAGAGTTTTCTAAATATAGTATTATGTCATATAGCTTAAATACATACTGAAAGGACAGGACAAGAGCATTATCTCAGAAGTAAGTAAAGCATACATGGCATATACTGGGTCTGGAGTGCAAATCTAGTCCCCAAGACATGCCAGGGTATAAAATATTTGCAAAAACAAAAGTAAATGAAGTAAATGAGCATGTTGCTACATAGTTGAAGGAACAATTATCTCTAAGTAGCAGATTATAAAATGAAGTCTGTAAAAAAACTACAAAACATATGTTAAGAGAAGGGAAGAAGAGAGAAAAGATAAGATAGGAGGAAAGGGATGGAGAGGGAGGGGAGGGAAAGGAAGTGAATTATAGGAAAGAGAGAGGAAGAGAATGGAGTGAAACAGAAAGAAGAGAGAAAGCCAGACAAGAGGAGGGCAGGAGGTGGAGGAAATAGAGAATGAAGGGAGGGAGTCAATGAAAAGAATGAGTGAGAAAAGAGAGAAGAGAAGATGGAATGGTGAAAGAAATATAGAAAAAAGTACATTATCAGAAATGACAGAGGAAGGGTCCTGAGCAATATACAGTGAGTAGGTCAGGTAAGGTGGGGCACTTGCCTTATCAGCAGCCTACCTGGGTTCAATTCTTGGCACCCCAGGTGACTACATAAGAACCACCAGGAATGGGAGCCGGGAGGTGGCGCAGGAGGTAAGGTGGCTGCTGCCTTGCCTAGGACAAACCACGGTTCGATCCCCCGGTTCCCATATGGTCCCCCGTGCCTGCCAGGAGCGACTTCTGAGCGCATAGCCAGGAGTAACCCCTGAGCGTCACTGGGTGTGGCCCAAAAAAAAAAACAAAAAACAAAAAAGCAAAAAAAAAAAAGAACCACCAGGAATGATCCCTAAGCAAAGGGTAAAGGAAGCCAGGTGAAGGAAGACACAGGATAACCTCATTTTTCTGAGGTATGCAGAATAAATGAATGAGGAAATGAGTTAAAAGAGTGATGCATAGACCACTCCTCACTTCAGAGTTTAGGGAGATAAAACAAATCCTGAGCATTGCTGAGTGTGTGTCCCCAATAAATAAAAGAAATGAAAAAGATACAATAAACCTCATAAACATTAAAAGTTTAATATAGGAATACTAAAAACAGCTCTACATATATAAACTAAAAAAATTAGATGAAAGTATTATCCTCAACGCAAACCAGCCAGAATGGCACATATTAAAAAACAGTAAGGACAGGGGCTGGAGCGGTGGTGCAGTGGTAGAGCTTTTGCCTGCACCTTTCATGTGGCTGACTTAAGACAAACTATGGTTCAATCTCCCAGAGGTCCATATGGTCCCCCAAGCCAGGAGCAATTTCTGAGTGCTTAGCCAGGAGTAACCCCTGAGTGTGACTCACCAGTGTGACCCAAAAAGCAAAACACAGTAAGGACAAATGAGTGCTGGTGGGTAGTGAAAAAAGAAACTCTCATTCACTGCTGGTGGCAATATTTTCGGGTTAAACTAAACCCCTGTGGAAAACAGTATGAAGAGTCCCCAGTAAACGTAAAACTGAGTTGCCAAATTAACCAAGAAATTCCACTTTGGTGAATCTGTTCAAGGTCTTTCATTCTTGAATATTTATGAATACTCATTCAAAATGATGCATACACATGAGTATTATAGATAAGATGCGAAATCGACTTAAGTGCCAATGACAGATGAATGAATCATAAAGATGTGATATATATACATATATATAATACACACTTTAGAATATTATGCATCTCCAAGAATGATGAAAGCATGCAATTTGCTGCAACTCAGCAAACTGTAACTGGAAGACAGCATATGTTGAGTAAAGGAAGCCAGGTTAAGGAAGACACAGGATAACCTCATTTTTCTGAGGTATACAGAATAAGTGAAAGAGGAAATGAGTTATAAGAGTGATGCCTAGACCACTCCTCATGTCAGAGCTTAGGGAGAAAAACAAAGAAAGAAATCAAGGTGGGAAGGCAGATGATGAGAGAGGAAGTAATGGGACAATATGGGTCAGGACTTTGGTTATAAGGGTGATGTGGTAGAGTAGTACGGCTATGTATCCACAGCACATACTAAAACATGACATCTGAGTGACAACCACCAAACTCTCTAATGTGTCATACGTCCTTCTATCAGGGTAGCAAAAAGGGGATGAAGCGCTTAGTCGCGGGGGATGATGGAATATATAGGATGATGAGGATGGAGAATGGGAATGATGGAGTATAAGAATTGTTGATGGAGGAAGTTGACACTGGCAGAGGGATTCATGTTGAAATATGAGATACCTAAAACTCAACTATCAATAACTTTCTAAATTAGATCTTTAAATAAATCATTTTAAGTAAGATATAATAAAATCTATATATGTCTTTAGAAATACCTATGAATATTGTGTCTGTTTTTTCAAAACCTATATGTAGATTAAAACCATATAGTCAATCTCCTGATGCAGTCTCACTGGAAAATTTTAGCAAGTATTTAAGGAATAAGCCACAATTTCTTAACCAAATATCTATAAGGGAATCTGAGAGTAAATTCATAGCATTGTCTTAAATAGACAGAAATAAAGACATAAACAATAAACCAAAATGATATCTAAAAATCCTCAACAAAATATTTGTAGGTTAAATTTAATAACATACAAAACGTATTATACTCCACAATCCAATGTGATTCATCCCAGAAATACAAGAGTGGTTCAAGAGTTGAGAGGTTGTTTGGAGGTTCTAAAAGATGAGTACAACTATTCAAATATCCTTCAACTAACTAAGAAAGTGTCAATCTCAGAATTTAATAAGAAATTATCTAACCATAAATAATATGGGGAGAAGAAATGAACAGATACTTCCTCAAAGAAGAAATACAAATGGCCAAAAGGTACATGAAAAAATGTTCCACATCACTAATCATCAGGGAGATGCAAATCAAAACAATAGTGAGGTATCATCTCATGCCACAAAGAATGACACACAAAGCAAGAACAAGAACAACCAGTGCTGGTATGGATGTGAGGAAAAAGGAAACCTCATTCACTACTGGTGGCAATGTAGTCTGGTCCAGCCTTTTTGGATAATATGGTATTCCTTAAAAAAATTGGACACTGAGCTTCCATATAATCCAGAAATACCACTAAAACACAATACAATAATTCCCTCTATACTCCTATGTTCATAGCAGCACTATTTACAATAGCCAGAATCTGGAAACAACCCAGATCCTGGCATCAGATGAGTGGTTAAAGAAAATATGGTACATCTCCACAATAGAATACTATACAGCTGTTAAAAATAGTCATGAAATTAGACTATACATGGAAGGATATGGAGACTATTATGTTGAGTGAAATAAGTCAGAGGGAGAGAGATAAACACATAATAATCTCACTAATCTGTGGTATTTAAGAAAAATAAAAGGCAGTATATTACTAATATCCAGAGATAATAGAGATGAGGGCCAGAAGGACTAGCCCATAATAAGAAACTTATCACAAAGAGTGGCAAGTGCAGTTAGAAAAATAATTATACTAAGAACTACCATAACAATGATAGAGAAATACAAATGCCTATCTCAAAGACAGGCAAGGGATGGTGGAGGTAGGAAATGGGGGGGGGGGGCAATGGTGTGCAGAAAAGTTACTCTGGTGAAGGTGGTGTGTGCATTTTATAGTTGAAACCCAATTATGAACATGTTTATAACCATGATACTTAAAAAATTATAAGTAAAAAAAAGTTTCAGTCCACAGAGGAAGACTATCCTCTTTGACCAACTGCTCAATTCCCAAAGAAAGTCAAATGGAGCCTTGAAAAAGAAGAAATCTGTCTAGTCAGCCAGATTAGTCAAATCAACCCTGGTGATCAATTGGGTGACAGATGTCAGAGGCAGATCACACTCACAATATCTGAAAAAATAAATAAAAATCATTATAAGGGACTCTAACCTAAGCCATGCATTTGTATAAATGATAACTGAAATGAGAGGCTTAAATGTAAACTATGATATATACTTTTGAGGGAAAAATACAATCAAAGTACATTGTTTAATGATAGGGCACAACTTCATTATATTAAATTGACAAAACTAGTTGTCAGATATAAAACTGAGTGCAGCTCTAATCTTCAACTCGCCCCCACCCCATCACTGTCTGTGCCAGTAATCCCAGGAACTGCATAACCTAAGTGGCACTAACATCCTTGGTTTATGCACTGAGCTAACTATTCACTGGCAAAGAGTTGCTGGCACTATCCCCTGAGCACCACTTGAGACCACCCACCAAATGAACATTGAGGAAATGGTTTCAAAATATCCAACATGTAGAGAAATACACATACACCTGCAATAATTAATTTCCTACCATTTACTATAAATCTTGGGAAACTAATTCAGAATATCACCTTCCAGTGACACTTAGTATTCTAATAATAAATTATTAGCAATAATAATCCTAATAATAATGTAGCTTCAGTCTGATCCTTGTCTTTCCTCTTGCTTACCTGAGCACAAAGAACCATTGTTAGTCATACACTTCCCTACTAAGAAAAATTCAAATCTAATTATACAAAAAAGAGAATTGAACCTAACCATCTATGTTTCAAAGTTCCAAAAGAAACACTGATGACAATAATAATTCTTTGCCTTTCTCTTGATCCTTAATTAACTAAAAAACACCTTTTCATTGTAGCTTAACCTTAAGTTCTGCAGCAAGAAGACAAGACTTAATCCACTGCAGCTATGAAGAAGAGCACAAGATGAAGCATGCTTCATGTGCCCTTACTCCTCCAGTATTGAATGTCCTAAGATATTCAAGCAGATATGAAAGGCGATAGAGTATTTTCTTGTAGATAATATTTTCTGAATTTAGAACAATGCCTTTAACAAAATCTGGTCAACTGTATGTGAGAGAAATAAAAAAAATACCTACAAATGCAAATTGTAAACAATATATCCAAAAAACATTGGGCAGATATTGTCTGTTTCAGTGTTGGAGAGGTCACCCCAAAACAGTCATTGTTCATAGATTATAAAACACTTCTACATGTGTATGCACAAATCATGGTTTCATTCACAAAACAAGTTGCCCTAAATAGAAATAGTGGGAATGGGGGGGAGTCACTTCCGAAACAGTGCTTGTGGCCATAAATGACAACTACAGAATGCTAAAATTCTTCTATATCAATAATAGAAATATTAATAAAATATCATTTCCCTTATAGCAAGCCTTCTGCAAATCTCAAGGGCATGTAACTGTTAGGTGGAAGTCACAGGAAAGAAATACCTGCCATACATATTCACAGGCTACAGGCAAAAGTTTATGAAGCTAGGAAAACAGCAAACATTACCTCTTGAGGCAGAGAAATGAAGAGAACTACAAATGAGGCCTTAGATACAGCATGAAAACGAGAGAGAAGAAAGAGACAGAGAGAGAGACAGAGAGAGAGACAGAGAGACAGACAGAGAGAGAGAGAGAGAGAGAGCAATGTGTGTTCCAGAACAAGGGGAAAGAAATGGCGATGTCACATGCCAAAGAACAGAGTATCATCAGATATTCAGTGTATGTCTGACTACAAAATAGGCGGGGATTCTGCTAACTCCCTGACATCTAAAACCCAGAATCAGATGGAGTTGAGAAATGTTCATATCAATGTAGGTCCTAGATCTCTTGAGTTTACAGTCCAATAAAGGAGACCAATTTTACAAATGAATTGGAAAGAGGGATAGACTGAATCCAAGTACTGAAGAAAATAAGAAGTATACTACATTATACGCTATGTGATAATTAAAAAAATATTGACTATTGACGGGTGGAATAGTGCAGTGGTAGGGCATTTGCCTTACATGCGGCAAATTCAGGACGAACCTGGTTTGGTCCCCAGTGTCCCATATGGTCCTCCAAGACAGGAGCGATTTTTGAGTGCATAGCAATGAGTAAACCCTGAGCATCACAGGGTGTGGCCCAGAAACCATAAAGAAAAAATGAATATATATATATATATATATTGAGTATTATAAGAGCTGCAGTTATTGGCTATGAATCCACCAATCAGAGGTCTTTTGTTAAGCCTATAAATGCCATATATATATATATATATATATATATATATATATATATATATATTCTTTAATCTTCAGAATATAGAACACTAAAAAATAATTTTTTTACTAATAAATGCTGCTGGAATATCTACCCAGGTTTGATTGGGCACAAACATATTGTCTCCACACTGTTTTATCAAAACTGAAGAGGAACCTGTTCATATGTTGGGTCTATAGGAGTAATTCTGTACCATATATAATACATGGTATAGAATGTTGCTTTCAGATAATATTCAATCTTGTTTAAACCTCAATTGAAAATGAACTCTGTCTAGGATTCTAAAACTAGTGAGACACTCAATTAAATATGAAATTTATATAACAATATTATTGGCCCTGATTTATCCCCTTGCTTTGTTTGTTCTTCTACCTCTATTGTTACAGATGACAAAAACTTTTTTAAGTTTTGTTTTGTTTTTGTTTTGGGGCCACACCTGGTGATGCTCAGGAGTTACTCCTGTCTATGCACTCAGAAATCACTCCTGTCTTGGGGGACCATATGGGACTCTGGGGGATTGAATCTCGATCCATCCTAGGTCAGCAAGTGCAAGGCCCTACTGCTTGCATCACCACTGCCATGATAGCAAAAAAACATTTTTTAAAGATGTCATTTCCTACTTAATTTTGCTTCTGAAATCAAATGTATATGCCATTTTCACACATACTATTAATAGAAACATGCATTTGAAGATAAATATCCTCAGATATGTTTATATTTTTATATATGCACTATATAAGTTAACACATAGTAAACAATTCTGAAATCAATAAGATACATTTAAATTATTGCCTAGCTTTGTAAAAAAATTGTTTTCCATTTTTGAAGCAAGCACTATTATGTGTTAAGTTTTAATAATACTTTATATTATTGGTATTTGTGGTTTCGGATTTGGTGTCTCACCTGGCAGTGGTGAGGGGTTATTCTTGGCACCTAGCTTTAAAGAGTTATAAAAAGAGTCCTTTGGGGCCGGCGAGGTGGCGCTAAAGGTAAGGTGTCTGCCTTGCAAGCACTAGCCAAGGAAGGACGGTAGTTTGATCCCCACCCCCACCTCAACCCCATGTCCCAGATGGTCCCCCCAAGTCTGGGGCAATTTCTGAGCGTTCAGCCAGGAGTAACCCCTGAGCATCAAACGGGTGTGGCCCGAAAACCCACCCCCCAAAAAAAAAACTAAAAAAAGAGTCCTTCAGTTATGTTTTAGGGCAACTTATTAGTACAGATAAAATTAAATTTGGGTAAATAGATAGGTAAAGTGAACCTTTTTTTCATTTTATATCCCTTCCTTACAGTAACTATCCATCCAGAATTCCTCAACATCACAGAATTTATCATGACCTACAAAGTTTCCATGACTTTATGATGTGGTTTTATCACTGCTTCTCCTTCAATCCCTTTTAATCCTATTTACACTCAGAAAGGTAACACTCCCGTGAAGATTACTTCTTGTGGAACACCTGCTTGAACCCAAAACAAAAGTATTCCCCTAGCTTCCTCTGTCCTTTTCACCTTTGACATGTAAAAGTCCAACTAGACTAGATTAAGCTTATAGGTACTTTTGTCTCACAGTAGACCAGGGGTGGCGGCTCTGGCCAAAACGAACGCTGCTCTTTGCCTCTTCTCATTATTTTGTAGTAGACTGTGGCTCTTTGCCAAGTTTATATTTTGTTATGCTGCTTCTGAGGAGAGATCTCTGAGCACGTAGTCCTATCTCTCATCCCTCGGAAACAACTGCAAGGGTTGGTGAGCAGGGGGACCCGTGTGTCACATGTTGGGTCACATCTTGCCGTTAGTTCTTAGTGTGGAGGACGCAGCACACCCTCACCATCACTGCAGGATTTTTACCCTCACTCAAAATGGCAAAATGCATTATGTGTTTAATAGATTATTGTTAAAATTATATGCTTTTGTGTGAGTGTTTGTCTGTTTTGGCAGGTCACTGCATGGTGTGGCTCTCTGACTCTCACAGTTTAAAATTTTGGCTCGTTGTGTCGAAATTGTTCGCCACCGCTGCACTAGACTCTCCCCTCCCAGTTGAATTTGAACTGATAAATATGGAGAGGTTTCCCTTTGGGGACACCAAGAGACCACAAGGTGAGAAGCCACTGGACTCAATGATTTTCTCTCTCATGACTGTCTTGGTTTATTAATTTGCATAGTAACCCTGCTTCAGACCTGCTTACCTGTGGTTGAAAATATGACATGTGGGTTTATTTATAACTCCCAAACATACCTGAAGGTTATACTCTTTTTCCCTCACTGGATCATGATGAATAACACATTTGTTGTCTTCCTGTCTTTTTCACACCTTTGTTCTTCATGAAAGCAGAGAAATTATCTTCATCCCTTTCCCATCCTCTAGCATCCTATCCTCTGGCATAGTGCCTACCCTGGTGAATATTTAATTTATTTATTCCATAAATATTTGAAGTCACAATGTGCTAGGATATCAACAATGTACAACAACAAGTAATACACAATAGGCTAGCTTGGGCCTCACATGTTGATGTCAAAGATGTTAATAACAAAATATATGCCAAGTAAACAAACATTGCAGACATTGTGAATAAAATAATCAAACGAGTAGAAAAGAATAGGAATAAATTCTGTTTTATATATCAAAAAGTTCCATGTACAAAAGAAAAACAGGTCTCTGTCTATTTAATATTTTATCTAAGTAGGTCAACTCAACCCATCCTCTTCTAGAAAAAGAAAAAATAGAAGACTCAACTAATTTTTCCATTAGAGATGATTTGGGGGAAAATCTGTATGTATTATAATGCAGTATAAATTAATTGATCAAATATATATTTATGAAAATATAAGAACCAGGGTTCCAAAGTGCAAAACTGTCTAAATCTAAAAGTGTGTGAACCTGGTTTCTCAAGCATGCTTCTCTCTGCCTCTGAACTATGGATAGCTAAGAACTGTTTAACAACTCAATAGAGGTCAATAATAGACATCAAATAGGCCTTGGGTGTAGTGAAATAATCCCTTACCAATTTATCTTTACAAACTCTGTCTTTTCCCTTCATCCTAGGACCTGAGCAAAAACCAGGATCTCTAATTACAGAAGACTGACTACAACAACTGTGACTCAGCAGAACTTTTCCTGGGACCATAAAGAAAGACATTGATTTTGACTAACATGCCCAGAGCTAGTAGTGGTCTCATGACAGTATGCTTCAAGGGTGTTAACGGTGTATCTCTTAGGCCAAGGGAATTTCCTTTCTAATTTCCCCACTGTCCCACTGCCTACTGTGTCTATGCAAAAAAAAAAAAAAAACAAAAAACAAAAACAAAACAAAAACAAAACAAAACAAACAAACAAAAAAACCCCAACTTTCCACATCTGCCTCTTCTTTTTTTCTATTTTTAATTGTATTTATGTTTATAGTTTCTAGATAGGGGCTCTTGCCTCTTTTTACAGAACCATAGAACATGATTATCTTGTGCTGTCTCATATTTCTATGTCTTCCTACAAATTAAGAAAAAAATAAAATGAATAGGACACAGGGCCAAGCGATCTCAGGAGCATTAAGTGGAAATAAAAAAATGGTCAGCTCTAAACACCTACCAGGGGTCTCAAACTCACGGCTGTGGTGGGCCGTTTCCGGCCCTCTGTACAACATTTTGTGGCCCTGCCCTAGAGGAATCCTTTTTTGTTTTGTTTTGTTTTAGTTGTTTGGGTCACACCCCCCAATGTTCAAGGTTCACTATTGACTTTGCATTCAAGGATCACCCTGACTTTGCCTCCTGAGGCCCCCAGGTAAATTGAGTTTGAGACCCCTGACTAAACCCAAAGTCAATGACAATAGAATCAAGAGAACCAAATTTTAACAAGCAATAAAAAGGGACCTTTTTAGACTAGCAGTCCTGGGGGCTATGGGTGGAGGTAAGGAACAGTGGCAGAGGGAGGTCAACACTGGTGGTGAGAATGGCCCTAATTCACTGTTACTATTTGCCTGAAATACAACTGTGAAAGACATGTAATTCACATTGGAATCAATAAAAAAATTTAAAAAACTGTCTTTTAAGGGTCTCAAAGAATGAAAATAGAGTCCCACATATCTCAAAGTTCTGAAGATGCAAGTGAATTAAAAGGTGGTATCTTTCATAAAAGCACTGTCAAGAATTTGCAAATACCACTACCAATTATCTGATCATTATCTTTACCCTTATCTTAGTTTCACTGATTATATAACTAAGGACAGTTGATCCACTAAAAATAAACTGCATCCAAAAAAGACAAAGATATCATAGAAAATCTTACATCAAAAAAAATTTCCAGGACTGTAGCAGTGGGCAGGATGCCTGCCTTAAAGGTGGCAGACCAGGTTCAAGCCCTGCCATTGTCTATGGTCCTCTGAGCACCACCAGGCGTGATCCCTCCTGAGGACAGAATGAGAAGTAAACCCTGAGCACCACTGAGGGTAGTTTCAAGTAACAAAGTATTTGGATAAGAACATAATCCTGACAATTAAGTTATCAAGTGGGAGCAGAGGAAAAGGGAAAAGATTCAAATATGCTCCATGGACACAACCCATTAGATTTTCTCATAACTCACAATATTCACTCACAGCATACTTTTATACTCTGTACTTACTTCTAGAAGATGGCCAGCAAATACTCGTCCATCAAAGACCAATGTAAAATTAACGTTGCACTAGTTTTCTTTACCTCATCCATACAAATTCAGTTATCTCATTACTACTTACATTTACAGGACCCAGTCATCCAATATATTTTATTCAATACTATGTGTGTCACATAGGTCAGACAATACAACAAGTAGCAGGTGCATTGTTGATGACATAGTCTATATTCTAGTAGGGAGAGATGAATGACATATGGAACAAACTAATACAAGAATAGGGATATAAAAGGGTGGGGTAGGGTATTTTTCGTGTGTGTGTATAATGCTTATCACTGTATTCACTTCCACTCTACACACTCCAGTAGACACAAATACTTAAGCAGTTTCTTATGTTAAAGACTGTTTGTCACCTCCAGCTAGCCTGGCAAAAACATAGTGTAAAATATTAATCATAATAGCAGCTAACAATAATTGAATGTTAACATACCAAGGAAGAAATGCCTTACCTGTGTTAACATATTTAATCTTTGTAACAACCCTTTGTGGCTATCTTTGCTGTCTTCCACATTTTACTCAATGCCTCAACAGGTAGTGAGAAGTTAATGACTGGCCCCAGGGCACCAAGCTCCCAAGGAAAAATGATGGGAAAAATGTAAATCTAATCTAAAGAAGACTTCAAGGACACATTCTTAATCACTGTCTACTACTTCCTTACAGAGTGCTTAATGACTGGGGGTTGGGGGATCAGGGAAATAGTTCAATGAATACAGTATAGCACTTTATCCTCACACAATCCATCAGATTCCATCCCTGTTTTCCCCTATGTTTTCCCAAGCACTACTAGACATGATCTTTGGGCACAGAGTCAAGAGTAAGTCCTGAGCAACTGAACAATAGGCATAACAGGTACCACACACACACACACACACACACACACACACACACACACACACACACACACACACACACA
>PVKC010039291.1:0-10418 GCA_004027635.1 Crocidura indochinensis | reverse complement strand
GGAATCGCTCTTTGCTTGGGTACCACATGGGATGCTGGAGATCGAACCCAGGTCCATTCTAGGTCAGCTGCATACAAGGCAAATGCCCACCACTGTGCCATTGTTCTGGTCCTGGGATCTTTGCCTCTTATCACAGAACCATGTTCTAACTGCTTTTGCTGCTTTCTAGTTTGCTGGGTTTTGAGCTAGCTTTTATTCCTTGTATGGATATGTAGATTCAAAAATTGCTCTTGAATTTGCAGCCCACATATTTTTCTATGTTCTGTGACACTATAGTCATCCACAGCTGCCATATTTACCCATTCTGTAGCACCTCTAAATTTTTCATTCTGTCCCCACACTTGTAACAACACTTTAAATTAGTGTGCATACAGCTGTGTATGTACATGATCTGTTTCAAACTCTTTGTGATTATTGCTTTGCTCTTCTACTGCAGGATAAGTAGGTGAATACTTTATTTCTGTTTTGTTGTATTTAAAAAAATATTTTTTTTTTGCTTTTGGGACACACTCGGTGACACTCAGGGGTTACTCCTATCTATGCGCTCAGAAATTGTTCCTGACTTGGGGGACCATATGGGATGCCTGGGAATTGAACTGTGGTCCTTCCTAGGTCAGCCTCATTCAAAGCAAACACCCTACCACTCTATCAATGCTCCAGTCTTATTTTTTCAATTTTTTAAATTGAGACCATTATGCTCTACAAATCTTTTATAGTTGGATTTAAGGCTAAGAGTGACAGTGAATTAGGGCCATTCCCACCACCAGTGTTGGCCTTCTTCTACCAAAATTTTCAGCATGCATTCCATAGCTCTATCTAAAGGGTAAAAAGTTCACTTAAGGTTTAAATTGTTATAGTTTGGGTCTTTTGATTCTATTGTTGCTAACTTTGTCTTGGGTATTTGGTTCTGACCTTTTCTTTCTCCACCAATGTACCTAAGACCACTTGGAATCTCTGGCTCTTAAATACATTATGAACCTATTTCTTGTAATAAAGCATTAGAAAATTATTATAGACCTCTATAAAAAGCATTCAGTCTAAACAGCTGTATCCATTGCTGCAGTTTTCTTTGAAGTATAAAAGAGAATATACACATTTGTGTTTCTCTTCTTCCACTCAATTTTTTTCTTTCTCCTTGTTATACTTTGACATCTACAGTATTCAAAATATTTACCATTTTGACCATTGTGTTTCTTTGTACAGTTATTTTAAATACCACATATATGTGATATAATTCTATATTTATCCTTCTCCTGGGTTACTTCATTTAACATAACATATTCTAGTTTCATCCATGTTGCTCCAAATTGCATGGTTGTATCATTCCTTACCATTATGTAGTATTCCATTGCATATCGGTATCACATACTTATGATTCATTTGTTTGTTATTGAATATCTAGGTTGATTCCAACTCTTAATACTGAGTGCTGCAATGAATGACAGTGTGCATACATTCTTTTGGATAAATGTTTTTCTGTGCTGGGGATAGATATTCAAGAGAGGGATTACTGGGTTAAAAGGCAGCTGAATTTGGATTTACTGAGAACCCTTTATACTATTTTCCATAGCAGTTGGATCAGGCAGCATTTCCACCTGCAGTGGATGAGTTTCTTTCTAACCACATACCTGCCAATAGAGATTGTTTTTATTATTTTTGATATGTGCCATCCTCAGTGGTATAAGATATTTCATTGTTTTCTTAATTTGAATTTCCCTAGAGATAAGTGATAATGAACATTTTTTCATCTATTGTTTTTTTCATCACTCTTTTCATCATTTTTCTTGTTGGACATATGTTGTTTTCCTCAGAGATGTGTCTGTTCATTTATTCTCTTCATTTATTTTTTATATTTATTTATAAATATAAATAAACTTATTTATTATAAGTTTTCTGGAGCTAACCTTTTTGATATAAAAATTGTATATTCTAGATATAAAACCTTTTTCTGATGTGTTAAGTACAAAAATTATCTCCCAGTCTAGCTGTATTCTAGTTTTAGCCTGTTTCTTATGCTATACAGAAAATTCTATTTTTTATATTGCTTTAATATTTTTGTAGTTCCTTTCACATTTAGACCTTTAAATTTAATCATAAGAACATTCAGTTCATTAAGTATAGAAGAAAATGATCACAAAATAATATAATTTATATATGACAAGTCTATAGATAACACAATATGCAATGATCAAAACTTAAAATCTTATCCGTATTATCTAGAATAAAAAATAGTCACTCTTGTCACTATTTTTTAAACTAACCATAATCGTAGAAATAAACATAAGACATAACCAAAGAAACTAGCTGAGAGAAATAAAAGAATCTAGCTGTCAAAACAAGTACAATTGCCACTAGTCCCAGATTATATACACAATACATACAGAATTCTAGAGACTCCAAAACTTACTATAAATGATTTATAGTAAAGTGACAGGATACATAATAAATATTTGTGAGTTCATTATATATCTGACAATAAATTAAGAAAAGAAAGTAAAATCCTGTTGAATCAAAAACATCTTGTCATATGACTAGCATAGTGGTAAAGGCCTACATAATAAAATTTTACAGATATACTAAAAGAAACAGAAGAAAACACAGGAAATGGAATAGAAGTCCTATTTATGAACTAGAAGAATAAACCTGATTAAAATGGTCATCGTGGGTTGAACCTGGAAGGGGCGCCGGGGTGAGCCACGTGGACGGCGGACCCTGGGACAATAGCCCAGACCTGGGGATGTGGGGGAGTCTGGAAGGGGCACCGGGGCGAGCCACTCAGGCGATGGAGTCTGGGATAATAGCCAAGACCCAGGGACATGGGTGAGCCTGGAAGGGGCACAGGGGTGAACCTCGCGGTGGTGAAGCCTGGGACAAACATCCAGACTTGGGGACGTGGTGAGGTTGGGAAGGAGGTGCCAGGAAGGGTACAAGTGGGCCGTTGGAGTGTCACTTATCAGGCACCCTGGAAAGACCCTGAGTCCTATGAGAGAGGTCAGAGGGAGATCAAACACTTTCACCAACTGGCCAACGTGGCATAGGCAGCCCTGGGGGACAAAGAGCCAGGAGGAACAGTGACCAGAGATCCAAGAAGCAAGCAAAGCCTGACTACCAAGTGGGGGAGGTGAGTCATCTAGGCTCAACGGCACCCATTGACACTGTGGTCAGGAGCAAAACTGCACTGTCTGACTTGAAAGGGAGGTGAAAGATCAGACTTGACTGGAGGACATGGAAGGTGCCAGGCCTCAACAGCATACCCACTAGGAGCAGCACTCCAGAGAAGGGACCCAGCCACAACACACAGGTAGAAAAAGCAGCATGAACACAGAAGGCACAGCACTCTAAGCTGCATCAGTACACACAAAGGAATATGGGTAGATCAAGGAAGACACTGAGTTCAGGGGATTTGGAAAGGATCCCAAATAAATTTCCAAGTCCCCCCAAATGCACAGACCCAACAGAAGACCTTAAAGTAGCCATGAATAATGAAATGCAAAACAGATTAAAGGAAATGAGAGAAACATTAGCCAGCGAATATAAAAAGTCTTTGGACAAACTAATCAACAAACTAAAAGAAGAATTGTCACAAAATATGAGAATCTCCATGCAAACAGAGTTAGAGGAATTACATAAAACCATAGAAAACCAGAAGAGCAGAATTGCACAGCTCGAGAATCACATAGAACAACTCAAAGATAAACTGCAAACAAAAGACAACAAAGAAGCCAACAAAGAAATAGAAGGTAAAGCGCTGGAAGTAAAAGTCCAGTACTTAATGAACAAAGACAAAAGAAACAATCTAAGAATTGTAGGTATACCAGAAGGGGAGGAAACAGAAAGGGGAAAAAATTAGTCAGAGAAATAATGGCAGAGGACTTTCCCACCCTCTGGAAAAATACATCTGAGCAAATCCAGGAGGTGAAAGTAATACCCAACAAAATAGACCCTAACAAACCAACCCCAAGACACATAGTAATTCAAATGGCAAGAAACAAGGAGATAGGCAATCTACTTAAAGCAATAAGGGAGAAAAAAACCCCTCACATACAAAGAAAGGAACAGTAGAATCAAACCAGATCTCCCTTATAAAATACTTCAAGCAAGAAGACATTGGAATGACACTTTTAAATGACTCAATGAAAGAAACCTTCAACTTAGAGTCCAATATCCAGCAAAACTCTCATTCACATGAAAAGTTAAACTAAAATCATTCTCAAATAAAAATGATCTCGCATTATTTGCACAAACAAAACCAATCCTAAATGACCTACTCAGAGATGAATTACACAATCCAAATCCCCGATTGTAACAAAAACCACCCTAAACAACACAACTGCACAACAGCCCTCTCTGTTGATAATCTCCTTAAATGTTAATGGACTAAACTCTCCCATTAAACAACATGTAATAGAGAACTGGATTAGAAAACATTAACCAGATTTTTGCTGCCTGCAAGAAACACACCTACAAGTACAAAATAGGCACGGGCTTAGAATAAAAGGATGGAAATCAATTATCCAGGCCAATGTAAATAAAAAATAAAACAACAACCAGGGACAGCCATTGTGATATCAGACCAAATTGCATTCAACCTCAAGAAAGTGATCAGAGACAAAGGAGGGTCACTACTTACTGATCAGGGGTACACTAGACCAAGAAGTACTAACACTGATTAATATCTACACACCTAATGCAGAGCCAGAAAAATATGTACGGCAACTACTTGCAAAAATGGAGAAACATATGAAAGGAAATGTGATAATAGTTGGAGATCTTAATACTCCACTATCACCACTGGAGAGATCCACCATACAGAAAATTAACAAAGAAATAAGAGCCCTAAATGAAAAACTATAAGAACTAGAACTAATAAACTTATATAGGGTCCTCCACTCCCTAGAAAGCAGAATACACATTCTTCTCAAGTCCACATGGAATCTTCTCCAGAACAGATCATGCCTTAGGATGCAAATCCAATCTGCATAAAATCACAAAGGTAAGGATCATAAGAAGCACTCTGACAGATCACTATGCAACAGAGGTCAAAATGGACTGTAAAAAGAAGCAATGAAGAAAATATAACTCCTGGAGTTTAAACAACATGATGTGTTGCAGATGCCAGTGCCTCTAAACAGCTTCTTTGTGGAGTCTGAGAGCCTTTCACAGGAAGAGAGTGGGAACACGAAGTAGACGGAAAAACGGAATATTATTGCAGAACTCCATTTAAAATAGTATCAAAGAACATCAAGTACCTAGGAATCAACCTTACAGGGAAGTGATTATACCTGGCAAACTTCAAAACACTTCAGAAAGAAATTGAAGAGGATCTCGGGAAATGAAAGAACATCCCATGCGCATGGGTAGGTAGAATCAACATAGTCAAAATGACTATACTACCCAAACTCCTATATAGATTTAACACAATCCCCATCCAAATTCAGACATCATTTTTTAAACACTTAGAACAATCAATCATAAAATTTATCTGGAACCACAAAAGACCTAGAATAGCCAAACACATGCTAAAAAACAAGAAGCTGGGTGGCATCTCCCTACCTAACCTGAAGCTATACTATAAAGCATAGTGATCAAAACAACATGGTATGGGTACAAGGACAGATCTGCAGACCAGTGGGTTAGAACAGAATTTCCAGACATAAGCCTCCAGGCATGCAGTCATATGATAATTGACAAAGGAGCCAAGAACTTGAAATGGGACAAAGAAAGTCTTTTCAACAAATGGTGTTGGTATAACTGGAAAACCACATGTAAGAAATTCAAAATTGATGCATACCTCACTCCTTATACAAAAATCAACTCAAAATGGATCAAAGACCTTGAAATTAGACCCGAATCTATAAAGTTTATAGAGAATAAAATAGGCAAAACATTTGAAGAGCTATATATCAAAAAGGTCTTCGAGGATGGAGCTCCAATGGCAAAAAAATTTAGCTTCAAACATAAACAAATGGGATTACATCAAACTAAAAAGCTTCTGCATGGCAAAAGAAACCCTCCTTAACACAAGAAGACAGTTAACTGACTGGGAAAAAATCTTTTCACCCATTATATCAGATAAAGCGCTGATATCCAGGCTATTCAAAAACACTCAGAAAGCTTAGCCCCCCAAAACCAAATAAAGCCATAAAAAATGGGAAGATAAAATTAATAGACACTTCTCTGAGGAAGACCGAAGGATGGCCAACAAATACATGAAAACATGCTTATCTTCACTCATCATTAGGGAAATCCAAATCTAGACAACAAATGAGGTACCACCTTACACCAGTGAGGATAGCTCACATCAAAAATAATGGGAACAATTTCTGTTGGCAGGGATGCGGCATGAAAGGCACTCTCCTCCACTGCTGGTGGGAATGTCCTCTAGTCCACCACCTATGGAGAACAGTCTGGAGAGTGCTCAAAGATCTCAGAAATGAGCTACCATTTGACCCAGAAATTCCTCTCCTAGGCATCTACCCCCAAGATGGAAGGATATTAATCCCAAAGTACGTGTGTACCCCACTATTTATTGCAGCACTCAGTAAAACTGCCAAGTCTTGAAACCAACCTCGATGTCCAACAACAGATGAATGGATCATTAAGATGTGGTGTCTATACACAATGGAATACTACATGGCAGTCAGAAATGATACAATCACAGACTTTGCAGCAATGTGGATGGACCTAGAACATATTATGTTAAATGAAGTAAGCCAGAAGTTGAAATATAAACACAGAATGATAGCACTATTCTGAAGCACCTAGAACATACACCTGATATACAAATAATACTCAACAATCAAATAACAGGGATCATCAGGGTAGAAACTCCAAACACTATAACAGTCAACGTATACCGGAGAGCAATGTCTAAAACACATGAAAGAGGAACAACACAAACCCTTGAATGCACACTATACCACAAAAAACCCAGCAACAGCAGAAACAGCAGCATAGAAAAACCAAGTAAGTAATCTACCTTTTACTACAAAGGTCCATAACAAGCCTTTAGAGAACTTATACAGGATTACAGTTAAAGGATACATGAGAAACCACTGACTCCAATGGAGACATTCCAAAACAGTAAGTTTTAATGTCTTAATCTTTCCATACTTAAAATAACCTCTCAGCTTTTCTGTCCACAGGCATTTTTGGATACAAACAGTGGTCAAACAAACTAAGATTGCATCTCGGGACTCAATCACACGAGATACCATACCCAGCTTGCGAGAATGTCCTGAGAAAACTCTTTAACATACCTTTTATCTCTAGGTTATACTTTCATTTAGGACTGGAAACACGTGACCACCCAGATCACCGAAGCAGCAACTGTGAACTATAGACTTATATTACAGGCTCCTCTCATCGAACACATTCAAACAAGCCAGCATCCCTTCTCTCTTTTCTCTACTCTTCTCACTACTGTTTTTTCTTTTTCTTATTTTTTCTTTCCTTTTCCTTTTAATTTATTTTCTCTTTTCTTCCCCGCCCCTTCCATACTTCCCCCCTTTCCCCCCTTTGAAAATCTGACTTTCCCTTCACCCCTCAATCCCTCCCAAATTCCCCACCTTATTAAAACTCCTCAACCTCAGTTCCTAATCCATTAGGCATCAAGAAGTACCCCCTACACCAGCGAACCAGTACCCAACACCTAAGGGAAGGGACAACCAGTCAATCCCACACCTCGCCTCCTACAAGAAAAGGCATCCAACTCCCCTGCTGACTCATACTGCGGGATCATCCTTACCAACCCTTCCTAATGTGGACTGTTACTTGAAACTGAACTTAGTCCTACAAGTATCCCCCATTGCATGAACTCTTCACAAGTTCTCACTGCCGCAAATCTTTTTCCACTCTCAAGAAGGTCAGGTTGGGAGATTAAAAAGCGCCAAGGAACCCACACACCACAAGAAAATCTCAAAAGTCAATGGGGAAACCTATACTACCATCATAAGCATAAGACCTGTATTATACTACCTCTTTGCCTGCTTTTCTTCAAATGCAAGTTACTTTCTTGCATCACCTTGTTCCGTTAATATTTTACTTCATTTATTAAAAATCTTTTTTCTTTTATATATATACGTGAGCACATACATCTTTATCTCTATTTTTATCGTTTATGGGGGTGTGATCTGTTTTTGTTCTCTTCTCTCTCCACCCTCAACCGCACCAGCAATATAATGTAGCACCACTTCTCCCTGCAAAGGCACAGTAAAAAAAGGGGGAAATCTTACATATAAAAACAAGTTCTTATTTATTAGGGATAAGAACTCATACTTGTTTACAATACAGGGGTATCTTCTACCTTGAAAATATGTCATGGTGACCCAAATTAGATCCCAGGTGATTAGACACCAACCGTCCAGCCTTGAACTCTGAGTCACAGACATAGAAATGACACACTGCTACACAACAACCACAGGAAACAAATTTCAACCAGGACATCCTTAATAGTGCTTGGACAACAACAAGTGCCAAACCTAATATGATACCCTGACAATGAGGAAAATAGGAACAATTGACCTAAGAGCAAGTTATACTACCTCACCAGCTAATGATAAGACAAAATCAGAAGACTTGTTACCCTTTGATTTATCCAAATGCCAAGACCGCGATTTACAGATGACTGGCTGACAGAACCCTGGCCAGACTGTATGTATCCTGGGACCAATAAAAAAAAGCCCTAGTCTAGGGCATGAACTACGACCTGCTTAATAACTATGATCCCTAATTCCAGAGGTCTGTCTGAGACTATTGCAAAGGAAGGGGGATTCTGGAAACATAACTAAAGACGCTATTCCAGGCCCCTTCCTAGGATCAGCACAAAGACCAGGACCGCCAACTACAGAAGAAGGATTAAAACAACACTAAGGAAACAGAACTTCGAGAACCACGAAGAAAGACATTATTGTAAGTTCAACTCCTTGATTTGTGCAGATACCGATACCTCTAGATACAGAGGGCTGATTTTATCACCCAGGATGGAGCAGAAGTTCTCCATAAACCAAAAAAGCACCAGGGGAGAGCAAATGAACCTGTAAAGAATCAATGGTTAATCCCATGACAATATACTTCAAGGGTTGAGAAACCCTGTACCTCTTAGACAAAGGAAATTCCTTTTCCAATGACCTCAATATTTACTGTGCATCTGCAGGAGCAGAAAAAAAACACAAAGCATTTTTTTCATTAATATTATTTACTAATCTATTTTTTGTTGATTTCATTGTTGTAATTTGGCTATTGAAGTGGATATCTCCATTTATATTTATTTTCTTGTTTTCTTTTCTTATGTGCTCTCTGCCACATTATTTTTATCTCAATACTAGGGCTTTTATATGGTGCTTACTCAACACTCCCCCACCTTTTTTTTTTTTGAATGCTCACTGGATACTGTACTGTTGAGGTGCTTCACCTTCTTTTCCCCTACATCTCTCAAAACAAGGGTGAAAGCCTCTAGAAGGACTCTGCCTATTTTCGGAATATTTGACTTTCTTCTTTTATTTTTTATCTTCTCCAGATTATTACCTTTCTCTTCTTCAAACAAAACCACATAACTTGAACTAACTAGTCCCGCATCCCAATTTGGGAGGGGGATGGGAAGTACCAAGATCAAACAGGTGTAGGACCACTAAGTAGTTAGCTAGGCACAGAGGGGACCACTGTGCAGCCCCAGGAGTGAGGGAGGAGGATATGGGAGGTAGGACGGGTATGGAGGTGGAGGGAGGACAATTTGGTGAAGGAAATTCCCTTGATTTTATGTTAACATGTGCCTAAAATATTATTGTCAATTATATGTAAGCCACTATGATTAAAATAAAAATTATATTAAAAAATAAAAATAAAATGGTCATCGTACTTAGAATGATGAACAGATTCAACTCAATTCCTATGAAAAACTATGTTATTCTAGTAATAGAAGAAATAATAATAAAATTTGCTTGGAACAAAAAACACCAAGGAACCAAAGCATTTTTTTTTTTTTTTTTTGTTTTTGGGTCACACCCGGCAGCGCTCAGGGGTTACTCCTGGCTCCATGCTCAGAAATTGCTCCTGGCAGGCACGGGGGACTATATGGGACACCGGGATTCGAACCGATGACCTTTTGCATGAAAGACAAACACCTTACCTCCATGCTATCTCCCGGGCCCCAGAACTAAAGCATTTTTAAGATAAAAGAATAATGAAAGGAACCAAACTCTTTGATTGCCAACTATATTACACAGCCATGTTAGTTAAAACATTGTAATAGGAACAAAATAGGTACAAAGGCAGATGGAATAAAATGGAGATTCCCCAAAATAGATCCACAAATTTCAAGCCATTTAATCTATGATAAAAGAGTTGCTTTCATACAATATTTATTTTTCACAATGGTGTTGGGAAAACTGGATAGCCACATGCAAAAATAAATAAATAAA
>PVKC010039290.1:0-12581 GCA_004027635.1 Crocidura indochinensis | reverse complement strand
CAAAAAAAAAAAAAAAAAAAAAGAATACCTCCCCCCTCACCAGTGCAACATTCCCACCACCAATTAAATATCAATAATCTTATTTATTTAATTTAATTTTAATTTATTTTATTTACTTATTTTTTTTTTTTTTTGGTTTTTTGGGCCACACCCAGCAGTGCTCAGGGGTTACTCCTGGCTATGCGCTCAGAAGTTGCTCCTGGCCTGGGGGACCATATGGGAACCAGGGAATCAAACCGTGGTCCGTCCTAGGCTAGCGCAGGAGAGACAGGCACCTTACCTCCAGCGCCACCGCCCGGCCCCTTAATTTTATTTTTTAAAAATAAATTTTATTGTGACTGAAGTGAATTACAAATCTTTTACAGTAATATTTAAGGTACATAGTGACAATGAATAAGAGGCATTTCTACCACCAATGCTATCCTCCCTCCACCCCATTCCCAGCATGCATCCCATATCTCCTTCATTTGCCCTCCCCCTAAGACTGTTAATGTAACTGATCCACTCTATATACAGCTTGTTGTAGATTGGGTATTGATTCTGTTGTCGTTGACTTGGGTTTGGTGTTTAAGTATGGTCATTTTTTATTTCTACTCAATGTTTATATGACTGTTTAGGCCTGATACCATCCATTTCCCTGCTCAATTTATGAGGCAGAACAAGATGATTCATTTTGTGGTTCTGTTTGAAAAAAAAAAGAAAAAAAGAAAAAAACCCAGGAGGAGTCTGTCTAAAAATTAGGAAAAAAAAAAAGAAAAAAAAAGAAAAAAGAGAAAGAAGAAGAAAAGCATAAAAAACAAACATACAAAATAAAACAATCAAAAAGGAAGCAGAGCTGGTGTAGCAAGGTTTGTGCCCTTTTTTTTTGGTTTTTGGGTCACACCCGGCAGTGCTCAGGGGTTACTCCTGGCTCCATGCTCAGAAATTGCTCCTGGCAGGCACGGGGGACCATATGGGGCACCGGGATTCGGACCGATGACCTTTTGCATGAAAGGCAAATGCCTTACCTCCATGCTATCTCCCGGGCCCCATGTGCCCCTTTTTTCATAGGCACAGTATGTATTGGGGGGAATTAGAAAGGAAATTCCCTTGGCATAAGAGATACAGGGTTTCTCTGCTCTTGAAGCATACTGTCATGGGAATAAGTATAGACTCCATACATGCTCATCTTCACCTCCCAAGGTCTTTTTAGGGTGCCAGGAAACTTTCCATCACTTGTGGATGATAAAATCAGGCCTCTATAACTAGAGATCTTGGTATTTACACGGGTCATAGGACGAAGCCTAGGATAGAATCATTCTTCATGGTTCTAGAAATACTGTTCCATCACTGTTGTTGTAATTAGCTTTTTGTAAGTAGTGGTCTCAATCAAGACTTTTTATACTAGAATTTCATACTAAGCAGAATCAGAACAAGCCCCCCCCCCAAAAAAAAAGATAAGTAAAGGGAGGGAGGAGGCTACCTTTACATTTGGAAATGAACACACTAAGAATTATAATTATTAATGTTTTAAACATACAAAGGAAGCAAAGATATCCTCTTTAAGTTGTTTGAGATAGTCTTGGGGGTAGAATAAGATTCAGGGCACCTTTTTTGTCCCACACCATGGTCTTATTGAGTCTGAGAAATGGTTTGTAACAGTAAGGGATCAGGTAGTGTTCTTGAGTTTGGGATCCTTCTGGAGCTGAATCTGGTAGCATGTCCACATTGGGGTTGAGGGGGAAGTGCCACATGAGACAGCAGGGGTGGTGACTTTGGCTTCTTGCTGGGGGAAGAGATGTGGAGTTGACAGGGTGCCCTTTTACTTTGGGAGCCAGGTGGCAGCTTACTGGATTAGCAGGATGATTGGTTCCTAAGGAGTTAAAAACTGAGGGTAAAGAGGGTTAAATAGGGGCCGGGCGGTGGCAGCGCTGGAGGTTAGGTGCCTGCCTTTCCTGCACTAGCCTAGGACGGACCGTGGTTCGATCCCCCGGTTCCCATATGGTCCCCCGTGCCTGCCAGGAGCGACTTCTGAGCACATAGCCAGGAGTAACCCCTGAGCGTCACTGGGTGTGGCCCCCCAAAAAAACAAAAAAAAACCCCCAAAAAAGAGGGTTAAATAGTATAAGATAATGGATCACAATTGAGAGGGTGAGAGGATAGAAGGTGTTTTGAATGGGGGGAAGGTTTAATATAAAACAGGGGAGATACACAACATAGGCATGGTCTGTTTATAATATAGATTAAGAAACATAGAGGATTCTACTACATACAAACTCACAGCCACCTATAGACAGACATTAGAGACCTATTCACAGGCTGTAGTTGGAGGCCTGACTCTAGAATGAACGTTTTGTGTATGGAGGATAGACACCAAGAAGTCAAATTGTTGGGTAAATGTTATTTCTTTCTGAGTATTTTTCTGAATATTCTCATTATTATTGTCAAGTGTTTGAACCAGGCAACTTTCTCACTGGTATTGAATGAGAAATATATTTCACTACATTTCAATTATTTTGATGGGTTTGTAGACTTTGGGTTTGATTGATCTTTGTAAGCATTATTTTGCTTTTATTTTGGCTGAAGTTGGTAATGTTCAGGCAGGCTTTAATACTGACTTTGAATCCTATCAAAAAATAGGGAGAAGAAACAAATAGTCACTTCTCTAAAGAAGAAAAATGTATGACCAATAAACACAGGATAAGTGTCCATTATCAGGTAAATTTTAATCAAAAGGGCAATGAAAATTTCTCACTTGTAAGAATGGCACACTTAAAAAATAAACACAGGGGCCCGGGAGATAGCATGGAGGTAAGGCGTTTGTCTTTCATGCAAAAGGTCATCGGTTCAAATCCCTGTGCCCCATATGGTCCCCCGTGCCTGCCAGGAGCAATTTCTGAACATGGAGCCAGGAGTAACCCTTGAGCACTGCCGGGTATGACCCAAAAACCACACACACACACACACACACACACACACAAATAAACACAATCTGTACTGTTGGCAATGCGTGTGCGGTGTGTGATGTGTGTGTAGGTTTTATCATAACAAAAGCAGATGAGGGGTCAGAGGGATAACACATTTGCCTGCTTGCAGCTGAGCCAGGTTTAATCCCCATCATCCCATATTGTGTCCCAAGTCTGCCAGGTGTACCTTCTGAGTACATAGTTAGTAGTAACCCCTCAGCACCACCAGGTGAGGTCCCCAAACCAAAACAAAATAGAGAGGCATATAAAAAATGTGTTTGAGATATAAACACGTGGGGAAATAGAATAGAGTCTCAAAGGCAAAAGAGGCTAGAGGAAACAGGTAAAGAGGAAGGTGAATAGCAGAAAGCATGTCCAGAAAAGTAAGATTGATCTGATTAAGTAAAATAAGAATATGTATTTTTTGCTTTTGAAAGTTACAGATTGTTAGGTTACACCTTATTTGATGTGGTGCATCAAATTTGTAATTGAATAATTCTTCTAATACATGTAATAAAGTATAACTTACTATTGTTGGAGATCAAGAGGTCTTAAGTCTTGACTTATTCTATTTAGCAATACTGAAAATATGAGTAGCAAAGCTATGGTCTATTATAACTTGGGTTGTCCAGAGAAACAATATCAGCATATGTATACATGAGAGCATGAGAGTAACGAGAGAGAGAGAGAGAGAGAGAGAGAAAGAGAGAGAGAGAAGAGCATATGCTGTGTAGTATCTTATTTTATCCAAAACAAAGATCATCCCTGGTTTCTTTGTATCTTTTTTATTACAATCTGGTTTCACCCAAAACAAAGATCATCCCTGGTTGTTTTGTATCTACTTGTTTACAACTTGCTTTTATTCCCAAAGATTGCCTTACATATAAACCTGGGTGAGACTGGCTCAGAATAGTCTGAGCTGTCTGTTCTTACCATGCCTTTATTGTCCCACTTGGGAGGGTGTTCTCTGTACTCAATAGAAATGATAGTTTTGGAAGATATCTTGATATGAGGTTGAAGATTGCCAGACTATACATGTTTCACCATCATCCTGGTATGGGTTATTTAATACAATGACTCTGCTTAAAACTCCTTCACCTGGGGTTAGAGATATGGAACATGGATGGGGTGATTTTAAAACAGATAAACTAATGAACTTAGCATTTACCATTATGACTAAAAGAGAAATGCTATTTGTGAAAGATGAATAGCATGAATGTTATCTCTTTTGTGATTCTCAGTAAACTTATTTCCTGATATTCATATAGTGGTATGATCTCCTCTTGAATCTGATCTGGGCTTATGAGTTGCTGTAACCAAATATTGTAGGAATGTATACTACCAGTGGTAGACATTAGCTTTAAGACTGCCATGCAGGAGATATAGTACAAAGGTCAGGTATTTTTCTTGAATGCAACTAAACATATTCAAACCCTGTTATTACACATATGTACTCAGGACTCCCTCCTGAGTACAGAGTTAGGAATAGCTTCTGATCTCAACCTGGTATTTTCCTCTTTCTCCACCAAATGTCACGATTATGTATCCTTTGAGATGTGATAATTTCTTTCATTTTTTGGTTTTTGATATTTGGGTCATACCCAGAGGCAATCAGGTTACGCTGGCAGACTTGGGGGACTATATGGGATACTGGGAATCGAACCACCTTCTGTCCTTGGTCAGCCTCATGCAAGGCAAATGCCGTACTGCTGTGCTATCTCTTTGGCATCAGATATGATAATTTTTTTTGTTTTTTTTTGGGTCACACCTGGCAGTGCTCAGGGGTTACTCCTGGCTCCATGCTCAGAAATTGCTCCTGGCAGGCACGGGGGACCATATGGGGCACCAGGATTCGAACCGATGACCTTTTGCATGAAAGGCAAACGTCTTACCTCCATGCTATCTCCCGGGCCCCTGATATGATAATTTTTGAGCTTTGAGATCATCATGATGATCATGATACAGAAACACAAAACAGATAATGCAGTCCCATGTAGAGGACAATTTGAGATTACATGGAGGAAAACATAGAATCCAGCAAATTGAAAGCAGGGGCCACATTCATATGCACTTTGACAAGTGGTTCAGTCATGAATCAATTGAATAATTTAGATGGAGTACTGGGTGGTTGATGAGGTAGTAAAGTGACCCAGAAAACAGGTTACCCCTAAACTATACCTTATTCTTAAATCATACAATATGAAAATAATAAATACCCATTGATATGACCAGACACTATATGACAGGAAATTTATCTTATAACAATTGGTAGACCAAATAAACTACAATACTTGCTTGAACAGGATCAAAGAGAAATAGAGGCATTGCCATCTGCAGTTCAAGCTTATACTTGATCTCACTATGATGCATCCTATTGAGAAATTTAATTCTGCTATATAGATTGCATCAGATTGAGGTCACTAGTTAGTCATAATAGCATGATTTTACTCCACATATAATATCTTGGAACAAATACCAAAGGAGGCAGAGACAGATTCTAGGTAAAAGTGCAATTCTTTTTTTTTTTGTGTTTTTTTTTTTTAGGTCATACCTGGCAGTGCTCAGGGGTTACTCCTGGCTCCATGCTCAGTAATTGCTCCTGGCAGGCACGGGGGACCTTATGGGGCACCGGGATTTGAACCGATGACCTTTTGCATGAAAGGCAAACGCCTTACCTCCATGCTATCTCTCGGGTCCCAAAGTGCAATTCTTAATTTTGTTTGCATCACGGCTCCCAAATAATTTGGTCAAGTATTACTCTTTTATTAATATTTATTTTTTTCTGAAAGTGTCATTTAGATGGTTTTACAGTAAACTGGTTTTGAGAAAAGGCAAATTAAAACTCAGTATATGGATGAGCCACATCTACTCAGTTGAAAGCTTGAGGGTGAACTCTTTCCAGAGCAAGAAAATTTCCTTTGGGTTCCAATAGTAACTCCTTCAAATTATAACCCAGCAGCACAGTTTAATAGATTTTGGGCTTGCCAAACTGTCTAACTTTGGGTCTTTTCCTCAAATTAATCCCTGTCCCTCTGTCTCTACCTAACTCTCATTGCATGCTTATAAAATAACCCACATACTATATCTCCAACCCCAGGTAAATGAGTCTAAAGCAGAGTTGCTGCATGAAATAATCCAGAGCAGGCTGAGGGTGAAACGCGTGTAGTTTGGCAATCTTCTATCTCATATGGAGAGCCAGTTGCCTGTCAGAATAGTTATTTTTATTGAGTATAGAGATCAATAATGGGGAAGTAAGGACAGAGTAAGAACAGATAGCTCAGGCTATTCTGAGCCAGTCCCATCCAGGTTTACATGTAAGACAATATCTGTTTTGGGATAAAAGCAAGCTGTAAGTGAATAGTTACAAAGGAACCAGGCATAATCTTTGTTTTGAATAAAATTAGCAATATAGTGACTAATGAAAATAGGCAAGATATTAACCTAGAAAAATGTTAAGTTTTTGGAGGTAATCTAGGTGAAGGAGGTTCTGAAAGCAGCATCTTCTCAGCTGGTCTCAGATTTTCCATCTCCATCTTCTGTGGTGGCTTCTGGGGTTTTCTCAATTAGCTTTTGCAGTTTGAGGGGCTGAGGGCCTTGCAAAAAGCACCTCCAGTAGAAGAAAGATGGTAAAAGTCAGCATATGGAATGCTGCCAAGAGTCTTCAGCTTTCTCCCCTTTACTGCCTGCTTTTATTCCACTTGAGGGGGCCTCTGCTACCATAGAAGGTGGGACATTTGTGTGAGGTGGGCGATAAATCGACAGAACCTATGTCAATTGGGAGCATATCAGCTTCCTTTTATTGACATTCCACCAGGGTCAGATAAATTAACAACTTTTTTTTTTTTTTTTTGGTTTTTGGGTCACACCCGGCAGTACTCAGGGGTTACTCCTGTCTCCATGCTCAGAAATTGGTCCTGGCAGGCACGGGGGACCATATGGGGCACCGGGATTCGAACCGATGACCTTTTGCATGAAAGGCAACCGCCTTACCTCCATGCTATCTCCCGGGCCCCAACAACTTTTTTTTTAATTAAATATTTTTTATTTTGACCAAAGTGGATTAAAAAGTTTTCACAGTGATATTTTAGGTACATAGTGACATTGACTTAGGGGCATTCCCACCACCAGTGAAATGAACAACTTTTGAACCCCTCTCTCCTTTCATGACATCAAACTCAACTGTCACTCCATCTCCAATGCTACACAGAAGCTCCCTGGGATTATTTATCTTAATAGCTGTCTAGTGAACAAAGATATCTTCTTTGGTGTCATTTCTGCTCATAAATCTGTAACCATTCTGGACATTGAAGTATTTGACAGTTCCCAGGACTTGGATTGCCATCACCAACTTGTCCACCTGACTCAGTGCTTGGGGGTACAGAGTATCTCTAGTTGAGACATTTTTAGAGTCTGAGTCTGCAGAGATGGTAGCCAGATCACCAACCTTAGTGAAAGATGGGATTCTCTCTGTTTTAATATGAGTAATAAACAATAAATTATCAGACCTGGGAAGACCTTTAGATCAAGAACTTGTCACCACTGGGAAGGGATACTTTCCCTTTTGTGGTACGTGTATAAGAAAATTTCTAGGGAGACTGGAATATAAAATCTAGAGTGAGAAATGCAGATAGATGGACCATAACAACAAGAAACCATTCAGAATAGGGGTCATGTATACTAATGTTCCAATGAAAGGATGGCATATACAACTTGAGGGGGGCATCATGATGATGATCTACCAGAGGGTCAAGGCACTTATCATAGTTGGGGGTCTTCTCTTGATCTTGGGTCACTGTTTGAGCATAAGTTGTAAAATCATCCCACACACTGTATCTCCAACCCAGGCGAACAAGTCTAAAAAAGTCATTGCACAAAATCTAGACCAGGTTGAGGGTGAATCGTGTAGTCTGGCAATCTATCTCATATGGAAAGCCACTTGCCTTCCAGAACTATCATTTTTATTTAGTACAGAGGTCACCCCCACGTGGGACAGTAAGAACAGAGTACATTATGTTAATTTGTACCTAAATATGATTGTCAACAATATGTAAGCCAATATGATTAAAATAAAAATTATATTTTAGAAAAAAAAGAACAGAGTATAGATAGCTCAGGCTATCCTGACCCCAATCTTACCCAGGTTTACATGTAAGACAATCTCTGTTTTTGGGTAGAACCAAGTTGTAAACAAATGAATACAAAGGAAACAGGGATGATCTTTATTTTGGGTGAAACCAGGTTGTAAGCAAACAGATACAAAGAAACCAGTAATGATCTTTGTTCTGGGTAAAATAAGGTAAAATAAGATAGCACAGCGGTGTTTGCCTTGTAAGCAGCTGCTCCAGGACCAAAGGTGGTTGGTTCGAATCCCAGTGTCCCATATGGTCCCCCATGCCTGCCAGGAGCTATTTCTGAGCAGACAGCCAGGAGTAACCCCTGAGCACTGCTGGGTGTGGCCCAAAAAACAAAAAAAAAAACAAAAAAAATAAGGTATAACCTAAACCAAAAACACAAAACAACAACAACAACAACTAGAAATTGAGCTCCCATGTGTCCCAAATTATTGCTAATGGGAATGTACCCTAGGATCCCAGAAACACAATGCAGAAAATCTTTCTACATTTCTATGTTCATTGCAGCATTATTCAAAATAACGAAAATCTGGAAACAACCCAAGTGCCCAAGAAAAGATAAACGGATAAAGAAATTGTGGTAATCTACACACTGGAATACTACAGAACTGTTAGGAAAATGAACTCATGACATTTGCTTATGCATCGATCAATATAGAGAATTTTTCTTCTGCGCAAAATGACAGACACAGAATGATCACACTTATTTTTGTAATAATGCTTTATAAGACAATTGTATGGTAATATTACCTAAAGACAATAGAGATGGGGCCCCCAGTAAGTTTGCTGCAAATAATGGGACAGTGCAGTTAGGACAGAGAAGGAATTACTATGACAATGAGAGTGGAAAATGATCACTTTGGATAAGAATTGAGTACTGGAAGGATACCCAGTATATGCATGATATCCCTTCAGTAACAATTTTGTAAACCACAATGTCTAAAAGAAATAAAAGAAACAAAAAGGAAAAGAGAGAGAAAAAAGAAGAAAATATCTATCATAGAGGCAGGCATTGGGTAGAGCAGGGGAGAGAGCAAGAGGGTAACTGGGGACATTGGGAAAAATTGCACTGGTGAAGAGATGGGTGTTGGATATTGTATAGAAAATCAATTATGAACTTGTAACTGTATCTCACAGCAATTCAATTAAACATTAAAATATTATTTGTACTTTTTTTATGCTTCTAACTCTGTTCCATAGTAAACTTGGGAAAAGTAATAGTTTTCCTTGCCCCCAATTTTATTATGACTACATCCCTCAAAACGTTTTGCAATTTGAATATCATTATTAGGATAGAAGGAAACAATAGAGTTATTGTTACTGAAATAATGGATACTTTATCATGACCCAGGTGGGTACCATATAATGTTTTTTTTAAGGCACTTAAAAAGTATGCTTATTTTGATTTTCCCACTTTCTACAGAAAAGTTGTGTGAGCAGAATAGAGGTGGATTCTTGAGAGTTACCATACTTAATCAATTATCCAAGAACATTAACCAGCACACCTGTTCACATTTACTTTTTATTGCATGGTTGCAAAGCCCATAAAATTATGGTCTGCCCAATTCATTTTAATTAACATTGATTGCTTTTTAATCATGAGTTTTCTCCTAAGTGTCTGAGTTTAGGAAGGTGGATCATGTATATGTCAGGCTTTTATCACATAACAAGAAATCTGAACAGATTTTCTTAAAGTTAAGAGGTCTGATCACTAGGAAATGTCCTCTGGTTATGGGCTGTTTGCTGTCTAGTTTTAGTGTGCATTCCTTAGAATGATTGTGGGTCTGTGCAGTAGTGCTAGCCCCTGAAAAACATTAAGCAATACTGTAGTAGTTCTGTGATTACCAAACAATATCTCAAGGGGCCTTTCAAGAGCACCTAGCAAGGAAATTAGTTGTGGTTTTTATTGTGGTTGCTAGTAGATGACTTTCTCCACTTGCTAGATAAAATAGTAGGGTTAGCCTTCAAAATCAGTTGTGATTTGCATGCTGTGTTTGTTGCTTTATTTTATTAGTGAAAAAGAAGGAAAGTCGGAAAATGACAAGCCACCTCCCCCCCCCTTTTTTTTTAAATAATTGTACTGTCCTAATACTGTTGAGCAAATTTCCTATCTACACATTACCGCTCTTCATCAGTCTCTAGTTTCCCTGTTTCTGGAAACAAAATTGTATACACTCCTGATTCCTTTAAATTAGACATGGCCACCGATTCTTTAAAATGAATTTACCTGATTACCTTCAGTTTATTTGCAATGCTTTTGTTGTGGAGGTGGTAGAAGCCTCAGGCAGTCCAATTATTCATTGTTGATCTCGTCTGCATGGGATAAACAGTCAGTGGAAATAGTTAAACTCTAATCCTCTTTCTGGTCCCATACTCACAGTAGTGGGATGGATGAGACAAACAACAGCTCACACACATATAGAAAGAACAGAGAACAGAGAAGAACCAACATGCCAAAGAGCATCATACACTACACAGGAAGAATCAGCTATAGGCCACCAGTGGCCTAGCAGTGATTATACACTACTGCTTTGGGGCCTGGACTTGTATGCTGAACCACACTGGTAGGACTAGAGTGGGAACCGGATAGCATTTGGTTTGGAGTCAGCAGCAGACACACACGGACCTTACGCTATTATTATTATAACTTAATTTTTTTTTTTTGAGGAAGCACCCTCTGTGATAATCAGGGCTTACTCCTGGCTCTGCACTCCAGGATCACTCCTGGAGATGCTCAGGGAATACATGGAATGCTAGAGACTGAAACAGGGTTAGTAGTAGTAGTATAAAACAACCTTTATTCTTTGACTATTCCTGCCCCATAATTTAGGCTGTTAAATAAAATAACTATACATGTTCAAGTATCCTGGAATTGAGTGTGTTAATTTTACCTACAGTTCCTAAAGATCCAAAATTAGCTGGGATGCAGTGACAGTTGGAAACAAAAGTGGAGTGTGTGGGGTGGAGGTCAGGTAGAATGATCAGATATACAGCTGCAGGAAAACAGGTGTTAATGAAAGGGCTGAATGCAGTATACTTACCTCAGCTAGGCAGAATTCCAAATCATTGGAGCTAAAGTCATGGAAAAAACTTGCCAGGGACTTTTAATAGCTGAGTCAAATTAAGAGACTTGGATGCAAAACTCTCAGAATTCTAGACATTGCACTTAGAATTCCATATTGAACTTCAAATTCACTAGTATATTTTGTAGCATAGAAACTGCTTTTGTTCCTTAACCGTTCTTTCTTCCTTAACACTTTACCAATTAATTCTCTTAGAAGAAAAAGGGGAAAGAGAATATTTTATCCATTTCTTTCTTCTTCTCTCATGTTATCAAATGTGTATTTTGAAATAAACGTGAGGAAAGACTATTTGCTTCTTTATTTAATTTATATTTATTTTGCAGGACATTCCATCCACTCTACTATTGAATAAGGGATTAACATATTTTAGAGTATGCCATTGGTCTTTTCTCAAATAATTTTTTTCTAATTTTTATAATAACTTTATTTAAAAACCATGATTACAAACATGTTTGTAGTTGGGTTTCAGTTATAAAAAAGAACACCCCCACCCCCCTTTCATCAGCGCAACCTTTCCACCACTAATGCTCCCTATCTCCTTCCTCTCTCACTCTTGCTTGTATTGGAGACAGGTATTCTATTTCTCTCACTCACTACCATTGTCATGATAAATAGTTAGTGTAGTTATTTCTCTAACTGCACTCACCACTCTTTGTGTTAAACTTTATATCATGGCCAGTCCTTTCAGCCCTCATTTAAATTGTCTCTGTGTATTATTACAACAATGTCTTTATTTTTCTTAAATCCCACAGATGAGTGAGACTATTCTGTGTCTATCTCTCTCCCTCTGATTTATTTCACTCAGCATAATAGTTTCCATGTCCATCTATGTATAGGAAAATTCCATAACTTCATTTTTCCAGATCTGCACGGTATTCTATTGTATATATGTACCAGTTTCTTTAGCCATTCATCTGTTGTCAGGCCTCTGGATTGTTTCCAGATTCTGGCTATTATAAATAGTGTTTCAATGAAAATAGGTGTGCAGAAGACATCATTGTGTTCCTAGGATATATCCTTAGGAGTGGTATAGCTGCATCATATGGGAGCTCAATTTCCAGTTTTTGAGAATCTTCATATTGTTTTCCAGAAAGGTTGGACTCGATGGCATTCCTATCAGCAGTGAATGAGAATTCCTTTTTCTCCACATCCCCACCAGCACTGATTGTTCTTGTTCTTTGTGATGTGTGCCTGTCTCTGCGGCATGAAATGGTACCTCATTATTATTTTGATTTGCATCTCCCTGATGATTAGTGATGTGGAGCATTTTTTATGTGCCTTTTGGCCATTTGTATTTCTTATTTGAGGAAGTGTCTGATCATTTCTTTTGGAATGATAATTTTTATTTATTTTTATTAATATCTTTATTTAAACACCTTGATTACAAATACAATGGTGGTTGGGCTTCAGTTATGTAAAGA
>PVKC010039289.1:0-12580 GCA_004027635.1 Crocidura indochinensis | reverse complement strand
GAATTCTAAAGCCCAATTTAATGAACCAGAAACCAGATTTCTTCATTGGCTTACATAGTCACTGAGAACTGTCAACCTGCTGACTATAGATATTTTTAAGTCCAATAGGCAAAAGGTGACTATAGCCATTGACTAGCCTGTCAAAAACACTGAACTATTTTTTAGATGCTGACAGTTTATGTGCTTTTTCTCCTCTTTTGTCCTTACAATCTTCTCTATCGGTATTTAATAATACCTAGAGTGCCTTTTTTTAAAACAGTTGTTCAGGTGAATGCCTGAGTTTACAAAATCTCTATAGGATTTAACTTAGTCTATCCAAAATTGAAGCCTGTAGTCTGTAAAGATAGAATTAGTTATGACCATATAATGAACATAACTATTAAAACCCATATTTTATACTATATCCAAATTTTTCTAACTCTACCTAGGACTTATGAAAAAAAGTGATCACATAAATATAAATATAATGATAATTTAAATGATTTAAATTCTGCTGGTTCAGAATAAAATGTAAATAAATTCAATGTACATAAATTGAACAGAAAATAATAAAATGGTCATACTTTACTTTTATTAAGCTTTTAACTCATTTTAACTGATTATTATTCGCTAATAATAAAGTTGAAATTTGATACAACTATCTTGTATCCTTACCTTTTTTCAGCTAAGTGTATAATTTGAACAATAGTTTTCTTCTGCATTTCAACATTTTTCTCTTTTATCAATTTGAGGATACAACTCTTTTAGCCTAATAATTACTCCAGGAACCAGAGTGATAATATGGTTTATAGGGTGTTAGCCTGGCATGCAGCCAACCTAAATTCAATCCCCAGTCTCCTATACAGTTCCCCAGCCCATCAGGAATGAGTCCTGAATGCAGAGCCAAAAGTAGTTCCTCAACATCACCAGGTGTTGACTCAAAGCAAAACAAAGCTAGTCAAAAATATAGGTCCAAATACTGCAATCTCAGATACACAATAAAAATTTAACTATTCTTTGTGATTTGTGGAAAACATTAAAGGATTTTAACATTTCTAAATAAAGTCATTTCTATGTTTTGTGTTATTGAAATCTCATTACCTGAATAATTTAGAAAATTGTTGTAATTATTTTTATTTGTGGACAAAAAGCATAAAATGTCTAAGTGTTTTCTCTAAAATATAATTTTGTATAATTTTGTCTTTTTCAGATTCAAGAAATTGATTATTTCAAATTTAGAAATTGTTTAAGTCTAAAAACTTGGTATTTATCAGTATAAAATAAAGTTGTTGTTAATTTACTTTTATCTCAAACCTATATTTAAAAAATTAAATCTAGATTCCATGTTATCAGTTGTACTTGTAAATGTCTACAGTTAATTTTCTTTATTTTAAATTTATTTTTATTTAGAATCAATATGTTATATATACTATACTACCTGTGCTTTGCTCTGTCTTGCTATGGCTTTTACAGAAACTATGTTGAAGTCTTTGAAAATTCTATTTTCCATTTTATTATTCTCTGCATTAAATTATTTTATCTAAGATAAAAATTACTTATTGGCCGGGCGGTGGCGCTGAGGTTAGGTGCCTGCCTTACCGCGCTAGTCTTGGACAGACCGCGGTTCGATCCCCCGAGCCCCATATGGTCCTTCAGGCCAGGGGGACTTCTGAGCGCATAGCCAGGAGTAACCCCTGAGCATCACTGGATGTGGCCCAAAAACAAAACAACAACAACAAAAAAAAAGTGGCTCAATTGCTTTGGGGCCCGGGAGATATCATGGAGGTAAGGTGTTTGCCTTTCATGCAAAAGGTCATCGGTTCGAATCCCGGTGCCCCATATGGTCCCCCGTGCCTGCCAGGAGCAATTTCTGAGCATGGAGCCAGGAGTAACCCCTGAGCACTGCCGGTGTGACCCAAAAACCAAAAAAAAAAAATTTACTTATTATACCTAACAAAAAATAATAGGATAAAAAGACAAATCTGAACATCTCAAATGATCTATTCAAAATGTCTGAGCTATTGGAATGACCATTGTTAATTCAGTAGGCATCAGCATCATACTTATCTAGTTAAACAGGTTCTGTTACTAAAAAATATTTTCTATGGAAATACTTTTCCTGCTATCATTCTTATTTTGTCATTTGTTAAGCAGCTATAAGAGTAAATACAATTTAAATATGGGAGGACTATAATAATAATTTGATGTCTTACTGTTAACACTCTAAAAAATAAAATATTGAGTCTTCAGAATATTAATGAGAATAAAATCTTACTAGATAGTTTAAATGAAACTAGAAAAATTTAAGGGAAAGGTAAACTAAAACAAAGAGATAGATATATTATATATAGAACAATGGCTCACTTTTTGAATATTGTTCAATTGTTTTCATATTTTCCCTTTGACATTCAAGGTAGACTTATAGTAAACTTCTGGATAAAAAAAAAAAACAAAGGAAGAACTAAAAAATGCAAACAAGCAGGGGCTGGAGTGATAGTGCAGCAGTTGGGCATTTCCTTCCACGAGGCTGTCCCAGGACAGACCTGGGTTCGATTCCTAAAGTACCATATAGTAGTCACCCAATCCAGGAGCTATTTCTGAGGCATAGTCAAGTGTAAGCCCTGAGCATCATTGGGTATGGGAAAGAAAAAAAAAGGCAACAAAAGACCCCCGCAATTTTACGTAAGATTTAACCAGGAATTTCTACAGGTAACATCTTAAAATAATTATAGTAAAATATTAGAACTGAGAGATTGATACAGAGATATTTTACAGAACTCTTATATACAGTTATGTGTATATGAAGGGAGGAGTATACAGAATTACACATTTTAATCACATGCAAGTAAAGCCATATCAAAGATAGAGATTCGTTTTGCCACCACAAAGCTCTCTTAGAGAAAACATTTGTAGCTTGGCTAAAATCTCTCATCCCTGACCACTGAAAATTACCTTATGTCTATTTATTTTGTATTAAATCAATGGAATAATCCAAACAATGCAACACTTAAGCTTTTAATTCTTTTTATTTCTATTTAGTATTTAATGAGATCAAACAAGTTATTGTATTAACTCTACATACTTCCTCTTTCTGGAACTGCAATGATCTGGAAATGCAAACTACTTAAATGTCTAATGTTGGACCTATTTTGTTTCCTTTCTTCCTTTATTCTATCTTTTTCCTTTTCTCTGTTTTCTGCTTAAATTTTGTTTTGATTATGTATATCAATGTATCTAGTGATATGTCTTTGAATTTATTGTTCATTTTGTATTACTTCCATTCTGCTGTTGGGCCCAATAACAGGTGCTTTTTTTTTCATTTCTTTTACTTTATTTTCAGGTAATAATTTCCTTCTTCAATTCTCCTTAATGGCCTTAACACCTTTGCTAACATTTCTTATTTCACTTTTGTCAACAGGATAGTATATATAATTGCTTGCTTATGTATTTTGATTGATACTTTAAAATGCTAAGTCAGAAAACAACAGCCTCACTTTCGCCCCAATGTATGTTGTTGTTGGATCTTCTCTTACAAGTTGTGAATTTCCTAGATATAAACAAACATGCACTGTTTGCATGTGAATGCATGTATGCCTAAAATTGACTAGGGATATTTTGGTTATTATATTATGAGATAATAGTGCTTATATAAACCTATTATAAAAATTAAAGGGGTAAGTTCTTCACTGGTTCTCTTGACTGACTTTACTTCTGCTGGAGAGGACCAGAGTGCTGACGAAATCTTGTAGTAGCTGGATGATGGTGGAGGCTGGATCCCAGCAAACTTTGCTTTCATTTGAAAATAATTAATAAAACACTCACTAATCTATCTATCTACCATTTTTTAAAATTCCACTACTGCCTATTCTGATTAGCTAATCAGATCTTTGCTGGAACTCAGTGAAAGAACTATGGCGAGTAAGCAGAGCATTGAAGGATTAATGAAGTGAAAAATTTTTAGTTATTTTTTTTATTTAAACACCATGGTTACAAGGTTGTTTATAGTGTAGGTTTTTTTTCTTACAGATAAAGTTGTTCAGGATTGAGTAACAGTCATACAGCATATGACAATTTTTTTTTCTAACAAGAGAATATGAGCATTGGCTGTTTTGTTTGTTTGTAGGCCACACCTGATGGTGGTCAGGAAATACTCTTGGCTCTGTGCTCTGAAATTACTTATGGTAGGCTTGGGAGATCATGTGGGAAGCTGGAGATTGAATCTGTATTGACCACATACAAGGAAAATACCCTACCCACAGTACTATCACTCTGGCCTTGAACATTGGCTCTTTGGACCAAATGGAGAATGCAATAGCAAAATCAATTATAGGAAATCTACATTGTCCTCCAAATTTCTTTATTGAAGCTTCACCAACATAGATAAAATGAAACATCTTGCCCATAATTATATGATGCTATTTAACAATATGGATATTTTATGGTGGGCTAGTAGTGTGAATGTTTTAATATAATTATATACTCTCATAAGCTGTGTTTATAGTCAAGCAAAATAATCCGACAGGGCCTAACATAATTTGCAGAAATCCTTTGAATGCATCAATGACTCTACTCTATAAACAAAGAGTCCAGTGTACTCAAAACAAAGGAATTTTATTTATTTTTTTTCTGGTTTAAAAACTGAAAGGGTGTAAGCAAGAGCCAAAGAACGATTTAAGAGACGTAGGCTGTGGTAGTAAAACATATTAGTAAGAAGCTCAGAAATTTTTCTGAAAATTTTAGGAAGCTACCTGACAATCATTGTGGAGTGGTATCCATAGTCCTTTTCTAATCCATAAATAGCTCAACACTTTGCATTATGTAAATCTTTATAAGCTGATTTTGATCTTGTTAGCATACATGTCTCAGTTTATTGAATCATTGCTATAAGATAGATTAGAATATTCCAAAGCATTCATTATTTTCATTTTTAGTTTAATAAAAAATAAACTGAACTATTTTCTTTGCTCTAATTAAGTGCTTTGATAGATAGGGGAATGGGAAAAAGCAAAAATCAGGATTGTTTGTGGATATAGATTTGGTTTGATTTTATACAATGTCAAAAACATAACTGACTTATGTGATTGATTTACTGATAGCTTACATATATTTAAATTTGAAACATTAGAATATGTAGATTTTATAAATATAGTCCTTTGTTTATTATAAGATTAATAATGAATCCAAGAAACAAATGTAAAAAGAAACAAAACAACAACAAAATCACCAGTCCTTTTTTTCCATCTTTGATGGAAAAGGAATTAAAAATTTCTATTCAGAGAACATATGTTTAGGAAAAGAACAAGAGCCTTTTGCTAATGGAATATTTTAAATATTTTTCTTGATTTCAATGCAGGAATGCTACAAGAGAAAATAAGACTTTAGGGGTGTTCATCCAAACATATTAAAATACAAAAATGAAAGGTGTTCTTTAGTGGAAGAAATAATTTCTAGAATGCAAAAATAATTAGTGGTTATATGAAACAAGAAAATAACTTTGCTTACGAATAATGTAGCATTGTTCTTAAACTCAATATTGAAATCATTCAAGAGTGAAATGCTAAAGTGTCATTTATAAGATATTTCCTCACAATCCCTTTTACTGAAATCACATTTGAAGCCTCAGTTGCATTCTTTGAGAGAAAGTAACATTTACTGAATGAACTGGATGACATTTGCAATATACCCTTACTGAAATCCCAAATCATATTTATAAAGAAAGGATCAATCAAAAAACATTTTCAACCCATTTACTGACACCTATTAATACAATCTTCATTACTTTCTGTTTTCAAACATGGGACTTTCTTCCAAACTGACAATAGTGAAGATATAAAGAAAAATAAAAATATGTCATCTAGCAAGAAAACAAGATTTCAAGATAGATATTTTGTTGCTAAGTATATTCTACTGATTATAATTACAATAAGTATTAGTATAAACAATTTAAGATCATTTTAGGAATTAGATAAATATATATAGCATAAAACATATAGTTATATTAATTATGGCACTTTTTCTATAATTATTTTAGAAATGAAGTAATAATTAGACTGAATCCATTACTGAGTACATACAAATTTGAATTTATTGTTCAATTTCCCAAATGTGATGCTTGGCTTGTGAGTTGTTACTAAAATTATAGAAAAGTAAGGAATAGCAAACTACTGTATTACACAGGATAAGGAAATAGAAGTATTGACTAAATTGTGTATAACAATTTACTTATAATGCTTTATACTGAAATTGATTAAAGTTTACTTTAAGTAAGAAAGGATTGTGTACCTATTATATAAATGAATATCTTAAAATATAAATATTTGAAAGAATATAACTTCATTTAACATGTCTTTTAAAATATTAATAATATGATATATTAATATAATTGGCTACTTTTGTGTTTGCTTTTGAACCATATCAGCGATACATAGGGATTACTCCTGGCTCTGTACTCAGGAATCACTCTTAGTGGGGCTTCTGGGGATTAAACCCAGATTGACAGCACCTGCTGCGCTCTCTCAAGCCCCTAATTGGCTACTTTTTGAAAATAAAATAATATTTGTTAGTCACTTTTCAAAAGTTATTGTTACTGAAATAAACCTTAAAATAAAATCATGTGGCAACTAGTTAAATTATGAAGGTATATTCAAACTGTGGTAAATTAAATAGATTTATATGATATAAATATTTATAAGTTAATAAAATCTTCATAATAAAAATGTTTAAGAGGGTAAATTCAAAATATAGAATTAGGTTAGTGAGATAAATCAAAGACTTTGTGCCTATGAAGCTTTTCTGTCTTTAGTTTCATTTTTTACTACATTCTTTCTCCAATGCCAAAGTTCACAGAACCATAACAAACTGATAGTCGAGACCTAGAGTCAAGCACAGCATCTTTGATAGCCTTGGACCAACCACAGATCTTGTTCAGTCTTCAAATCTCTCATTTTTTGAATCTCATTAGAAAACCTCAAAAGCTTATATTGTCTTTTTTATAAAAACAAAACTTTGGTGAGAAACAAATGGTGAACCTCTCTCAAATATAGTAGTCCTATATTTGTTTCCTGTAACTGTGTATTCTGCTGATGCCAGATTAGAGAGTCGTAGGAATAAAATCAATACGGGCATTTGTCTGCAAACTATGTGCAATGTCTGACAAGTCATGCAATTCACTGTACAAAGTGAAAAACTAGACATTTTGATAAGTGAAATGATTACAACTCTTAGTTCTTTATGTTATCAAAGCAGTTAGTTGCTACCCTTCATCTGAAGGATGGAACTCAGCTGTTCATAAAGTCTCTTTTAATGAGGAATGGCAGGGCAAGTAACAAATGATCATTATCCTTCCTTCACTGAAAAATAAAAAAACTTTGACATGATGAAGTGATCTAATCGATTTCAGTCTCTCTTTGTTGTAGAGAAATCTATTAACCTGTAGAGAACTCTGTGGCCTTAAAGGCCAAAGAGTCATCATTGCTGATTAGAGAAGATCCATTTTTCCCCTTTGGTTTGGCTATCTTGCCCAAATTAAAGTAGCAATTAAAAAATGGCATTTTCCTCCAAGTCCATCAGAGGCTTATTTTACTTCTCTTTCACTTGATTCATTCAGAGATTAAAGGGCTTAAATCACTCAAAATGCTCAATTTCCTATATTATCTAGAGTCACTTCCAGAATTTTATTTTTGTCTTTATACTCAAGCTGTCACTACCTTCCCTTTGGCACTTTCCCAAATTTTTCCCTAATGAAAGAAATTATGAGATCTATTCCAGACCCCTTGATTTAATCAGTCCTTGAGTGTCAACCAACATTATATTCCCAAAGAAAAACTCAATATTTAAAAAGGAGAAAAATGCATGAATTTTTAAAATAATTTTAATATTAAAGTTATTAAAAAACAATATATGATCAACACCTTTATTGTTTAATTTTTTGCTAGAGAATAAACCCAGAATCTCAAACAAACCAAGCATATATATCCACCATTAAATTGCATCCTAATCCCTAGAATAAGTGTTTTCATAAAATACTTTTAAACTTTTGAACCTGGCAAATAACACAATAAGTAGAATATTTTCTTATTTATATAAAATTATTTTTATGATTTTTATATCTAACTTAATAAATATAACTTATGATTGACTTTTATAATAAGTCACATGTATAATCTTTCTTATTTATATATGTAATTCAAAAATCATAGTATCTCTTCCACGGAATAAGAAAAGATTTATATCTTAAAGCTCAGTCTAAAACTTTTAAAGTACAAATTTAATTCTCTAAGGAATATTTTTACTTTAGGATTCTTTCTTTTTAGATACCCTTGATATTATTTCTATAGTAAATCATTTTAAAAGCATTGTCCCTTTCATATATTTTAGAAGCAAGATATAAAAGGGTAATCTATAGAACACAAATGCAAGAAAATTTTAGAGAATATCGTATTAATTTATATTTGTTATAAAGATAACATTTGTATTAAGTGAGTCCTTTGTTTTCCATCCTTTCTCAACCTCTCTTCTGATATTTAGTCTCTCACATGCTCAGCTACTACATATGTGTGTATATGTAGCTTATATACATAGTTACACACAATCTTATATATTACTATATATAGGTTTTTAATTTCTTTCTGAAATTATATCAGAAATTAACTATTTATAATCAAGTAAGGTTTTAAAATATTAATAAATTAAGGCATGGTATTTATCTAGTTAGACTATATTGCAGCTATGGTAGTAAAATAATTCATAGATATACCATTTTTCTTCCAGATAATAAACCTGGACATATATACTTTAGAAGGCAGAGTAATTATAAAGCACCCTTGAAATCATCATCATTATCTTTACCTCCTTTTATTTCTCCCCCTTTATTTTTGTCAACTATAAAATTATGAATTATTAGATACATCAATTGTCTGCCTTGTCTATGGATACTTTGAGGATGTTCTAATACTGAAATTTAGATTTCTGTGCCTTGAAGTACATTGATCCTATGGAATAATCAAGTATAGCACCAATGTTTCAAATTTATTTGTCTTAGTAGTTGCTAAAATGTTGAAGGAGAGAAAAGCTGAGAAGTTATTTTAAGAACAATGTGCTGATGAACATATTTAATTTCAGAACTAGATGGATATTATCTATAAAAGTGTACATATATATCTTTCACTTGTCATAAACAGTCTTTCTCACTGCCCACTTCTCATATTGCTGCCCTGAATAAATGCTTCAATTTACCCATTTTTCATCAGTTTATCAGTGTTCCAGAGACGGGATCCTCTTTTCACTTAGCCAAAATGACTATAATGCTTCATGGTGTAGCTTTTCAGCTGATCCCTAGTTTTTAATAATGGGCCAAAGGGAAGAGTAATTATTGAAAAGAATCAGGAAATCACATAGAACCAAAGATGATATGAATGTTACTAAGTTTCTAGTTTTAAAAGATAAATATACCACACCTAGTGATAGACCCTAGGAACACAAAAATACAATACAAAATCCCTTCCTCACACCTATATTCATTGCAGTGTTGTTTACAATAGCCAGAATCTGGAAACAGCCTTGATGCCCCTCAATAGATGAATGGTTAAAGAAACTACGGTACATATATACAATGGAACATTATGCAGTCATCAGAAAAGATGAAGTCATGAGTTTTTTCTATACATGGATGTACATGGAATCTATTATGCTGAGTGAAATAAGTCAGAGGGAGAGAGATAAACACAGAATGGTATCACTCATCTATGGGTTTTGAGAAAAATGAAAAACGTTGTGTAATGATTCTCAGAGACAAAATAGAGGAGTACTGGAGGGTCCAGCTCCCGACATGAAGCTCACCACAGAGATTGTTTTATGCAGTCACAGAAATAATTACACTGAGAACTATCATAACAAAATGTGACTGAATGAGGGGAGTAGAATGTCTGTCTAGAGTACAGGCCAGAGGGGTGTGGAGGAGGAACACTTGGGATATTGGTGATGGAAATGTTGCACTTATGAAGGGTTTTTTTATATATAAAATATAGAGAGAAAAAAGAGAAATGGACACTTTGGGTGGATAAAACAATCACCCTGTAAAAACAAAACACAACAAAACAAAAAGATAAATATAAAAACATTAGTGCCAATAGTGCCAAAATGGTTCACAAAGTTGACATAAAACACAGGAAGAGACTGGTGCTGTTGCTACTCCTTGTACTGTTTTAACACAATTTATTTCCAAGGAGGACTTTGAAAAGATTAGTGAAAGTGCCAACCCAGACATAAAAACAGAAGAACTGGGATACTAGATGCTGATGCTGAGACTGAAGAATTTATGAAGCATTCTAAAGCAGAGGTAAGAAATTGCTCAAGTTGCTATAAGTTATGAAAATGGAGACCTAAATTTCCACCGTTGTTTCTGATAATATAAAATAAGTTGGAAGAAAGGTCTTCAAAGTAAAGGACTAGAAAACATTTACTGATGAATTAGAAATTATTGAGAGAATAAATTTTGACTGAGGTTCAGTACAGAAATGTAAATTCTAAGACATTTGGATTCCATTGAGTAAAGTAGTGTCCAGACTATTTTACCTGCTCTTGAATCACCAATGCTCATGGTAAGTCCTTGTATATAACTTCAGATAATGTTTATGGAGAATCTTTGACAACACCTGTACTCAGAATTTGATCTTCAAATTGCAGCAGTCAAATTTCTAGCCTTTGAGACTAAAACAACAACAATAACAAATCAAAAAACCTACAGCAATAAACCCACTGAAATATATAGCTATTGCTACTGGCAGTGCACTATTTAAATAAGAATTGGCTCTTAATCTTGAGGATGGTTAACACATGACTTTGAGTTACTGAAGTCTTTGTAACCCAAAATTATTCAATGCTATTGAAATGAAAGGGTTACAAGACTCAAAATGAAAATGAATTAAGGGGCCAGAGTGGTAGAACAGTGGTAGGGCATTATATTTGCACGTGGCTGACTCAGGATGAATTCACGTTCGATCCAGACATCCATATGGTCCCCGGAGCCATGAGCAATTTCTGAGCACAGAGCCAGGAGTGACCCCTGAGAGATGCTGAGTATGCCCCTCTCCCTATAGCCCTCCCAAAATGACTTAAATAAGTCATCAGGAAATTAGGTATTTAAGTAGCAAATATGAAAAGAACAACAATAGATGAAATTCTTGCAAAACTCTCAAATAGAGGAACCGAAGAGATAGCATAAAGGTACAGTGTTTGCCTTTCATGCAGAAGACTGTGCTTCGAATCCCGGCATCCCATGTGCCCCCGACCGCAGCCTGCCAGGAGTTATTTCTGAGCACAAAACCAGGAGTAACCCCTTAGAGGTGCCATGTGTGTCCCAAAAACCAAAACCAAAACAAAACAAAACCCTCTCAGATAGAGTAGTTCTCAAGATTGGTGAGTAAAGTTATGGTGAAGTTGATTACAAGATAGAATCATAGATGCCAATGCTATACAAATTAATGTTGAGGGGGTATTTTTAGATAGTGTTGTTCTTGGCTTCAGTACAATCCAGCATGAGCTTTATTTATGTCCACTAATGAAGATCAGAAAATTATCATAAAAATTATCAACGGACACTCAAGATTCCCTCAATGACTTTTTCTTAGAATTACAGGTGTTAGAGAGGGTCATTTATGATAAGAAACTTTTGACAGAATTCTTCAGAAATTGACTATTAGGCTATGACCAGAGATTTTATGAATAGACTACAACTTCCTGTTAATTAAAGCAGATGTTGTAGTCTTTGAAACTCCTAAGACTAGGAACCTAGAATGACTAGAATGGGTTGAAGAGTGGGAGACATGGGATGTGGTATGTTATTTTTCTTAGACTACTGTGTTGCCATTATTCATGCAGTGTGAAATGGAACACCTCATCCATATTTTTTAGATAAATCAGTGGAAGAAAATTATTTGAATAACCAGTTTTCACTCTATTTAGGGTAATTTTTGACAGTACTTGTCATTCTTGATTGGAAACATCTTTGAATTGAATTATCTTTTGGATTGGTTCCTTACCTTACCTGTTCTCCACCCAGGGTGTGGTCTTTCTCTTCCCAATAAAGACCCTAGGTCTCAGGGAGAAACTGCTTATGGTTTCAGTTTTTCTAAGACTGAGCTATCTGTATGTTAAAAGCAGAAAGCTTGCTGTGAAGTTCCTGACCCTGTTTTATCTCCTTAACCGTATGTGGATTATTTCCTGGATTGGTGTTTGCTTTCAGATCGCTGTCTGCTCAATCTCCTGAAAATAGGCCATGAGATTGGGCCATGAGACTTCCACTATAGTAAATAATTGCAGAAAATGCTGGATTATGCTTAAGAAAATCACTGTATTTATCAGTTACCAATTTTAGTTGACATCATATCTATTATTATAATGCCTATAGATGATAGGTTTTGATTTTCAATAAAAAGCTGTACATTTTTAATAATTGAATGCAAGAGGCATATACCAACATACTGCTTTGGGTTTCTCATGACACCTTTTTACTACTATTCTGTTAAATTTAGGATTTTAGTGCTTGAATGTAATACAAGATAAGAAAATAACAATCATACTCTCTGTATAGAGCAAAATTATT
>PVKC010039288.1:0-12579 GCA_004027635.1 Crocidura indochinensis | reverse complement strand
AGAGGTTTTCCCTGCTCCACTTAGGATTTCTTGCTCCTTTGTCAAAAATTAGGTTTTTGAATATCTGGGGAACATTGTCTGAGAACTTAAGCCTATTCAACTGATCTGAGGGTCTATCTTTATTCCAATACCATGCTGTTTTGATAACTATTGCTTTGTAATCCAGCTTAAAGTTGGGGAAAGTAGTGCCTCCCAAATTCCATTTCCTGAGGAGTGCTTTAGCTATTCGAGGGTGTTTATTGTTCCAATTGAACTCCATAAGTGTTTGATTCACTTCTTTGTAGAATGTCAGGGGTACTTTTAAGAGGATCACATTAAATCTGTACAATGCTTTGGGGAGTATTGCCATTTTAACTATGTTAATCCTGCCAATCCATGAGCAGGATATGTGTTTCCATTTGCCCTCTCTTATTTCTTGGAGCAGGGCTTTATAGTTTTTTGTATAGATCTTTCACAGCTTTGGTCAAGTTGACTCCAAGATATTTGAGTTGTGTGGCACTAATGTGAATGGGATTGCCTTCTTTTTATTATTTTTTAATATTTTGTTTTTTCAGCCACACCCGGCAGTGCTAAGGAGATACTCCTGGCTGTCTGCTCAGAAATAGCTCGGGGAAGGCATGGGGGACCATATGGGACACCGGGATTCGAACCAACCACCTTTGGTCCTGGATAGGCTGCTTCAAGGCAAACGCCGCTGTGCTATCTTGATGTCCTCTCTTTCCTATAATTGTGTCTGAATAAAAAGGCCATTATTTTCTGTTTGTTAATTTTCTAGCCTGCCACCTTGCTATATGAGTCTATTGTTTCCAGAAGCTTTTTGGTATATTCTTTAGGGTTTTCTAAGTAGAGTATCATGTCATCTGCAAACAGTGAGAGCTTGACTTCTTTCTTTCCTATCTGGATTCCCTTGATATCTTTTTCTTGCCTGATTGCTATAGCAAGTACTTTCAGTGCTATGTTCAAGAGGAGTGGTGAGAGTGAACAGCCTTGTCTTGTACGAAAATTTAGAGGAAAGGCTTTTAGTTTTTCTCCATTGAGTATAATATTTGTCGTTGGGTTGTGGTAGATGGCTTCAACTAAATTGAGAAAGGTTCCTTTCATCCCCATCTTGCTGAGAGTTTTGATCAATAATGGGTGTTGGACCTTATCAAATGCTTTCTCTGCATCTATTAATATGACCATTTTATTTTTATTTTTCTTGTTGATTTTGTGTATGATGTTGATAGATTTATGGATGTTAAACCATCCTTGTATTCCTGGGATGAAAGCTACTTGGTCGTAGTGTATGATCTTCTTAGAGATGCATTGGACCCTATTTGCTAGGATTTTGTTGAAGATCTTTGCATCTGTATTCATCAGAGATGTTGGTCTGTAATTTTCTTTTTTGGCAGCATCTCTGTCTGGTTTTGGCATCAATGTGATGTTGGCTTCATAAAAGCTGTTTGGGATTGTTCCCTTTTTTTTCAATTTCATGGAAAAGCCTGGTTAGGATTGGTAGTATCTCCTCTTGAAAGATTTGAAAAAATTCATTAGTAAATCTATGTGGGCCTGGGCTTTTCTTTTTAGGCAGATGTTTGTTAACAGTTTCAATTTCCTCAGTCGTGTTGGGGGGTTTAGATAAGCTACATCCTCCTTACTTAACTGTGGAAGGTTATAAGTATCCAAGAATTTTTCCATTTATTCTAGGTTCTCATGTTTAGTAGCATAAGGTTTCTCAAAGTAGTCTCTGATTACCCTTTGGATCTCTGCAATATCAGTCGTGATCTCCCCCTTTTCATTTCTAATATGGGTTATCAGGTTTCTCTCTTCCTTTCTTTGTAAGTTTTGCCAATGGTATATCAATTTTGTTTATTTTTTCAAAGAACCAATTTCTGCTTTCACGATCTTTAGGATTGTTTTTTGGTTTTCCACTTCATTGATTTCTACTTTCAGCTTTGTTATTTCCTTCTGTCTCCCTATTTTTGGTTCTTTTTAGGTCATTTTCTAATTTTCTGAGCTGCGTCATTAAGTTATTCAGGTATGCCCCTTCTTCCTTCCTGATGTGTGCTTGTAGAGCTATAAATTTTCCTTTCAGTAATGCTTTTGCTGTGGCCCACAGATTTTGACAGTTTGTGTCTTCATTATCATTTGTTTCCAGGAGAGTTTTGATATCCTTTTTTATTTCATTCAGGACCCACTTTTTGTTCAGTAGCAGTGTGTTTAAATTGCAATTGTAAAATTTTTCTTCTGTGTGGCTTTGTAGTTCACATCTAATTTCAGAGCCTGTCTCTGCAAATATAGCCTGCAAGATTTCTATCCTCTTGATTTTGTGAATGTATGTTTTACATGTCAGCATGTAGTCTATCCTGGAGAATGACTCATGTACATTGAAGAAGAATGTGTATCCAGTTTTTTGGGATGGAGTGTCCTATATTTATATCTACCAGTCCTCTTTCATCCATTACTATTTTCAGGACTAGTATATTTTTGCTTCATTTCAGTCTGGTTGACCTATCAAGTGTTGATATGGTCATGTTGAGATCTCCTACAATTATTGTGTTATTATTTGTGTTTTCTTTCAGATTTGTCAGTAACTATATTACATAATTTGCTGTTTAAGTAATTTGGGTGCATATATGTTTAATAATCTGATTTCTTCATGCTGCACATATCACTTGATTAGTACATAGTGTCCATGTTTGTCCTTTACAACTTTTCTGAGTATAAATTTGGTGTCATCAGATATTAATATGGCCACCCCAGGCCTTTTGAGGGTGTTGTTTGCTTGGATGATTTTCCTCCAGCCTTTGATTTTGAGTCTATGTTTGCTCTGATTATTCAGATGTGTTTCTTGTAGGCAGCAGAGTGTTGGATTTATCTTTTTTACCCATTTTGCCTCTCTGTGTCTTTTAATTGGTGAATTTTGTCCATTGACATTGAGGGAGATGATTGTCATAGGATTTAATGTCATGTTTGTAGATAAGTTTGCTGTGTTTGTTGGTCTCTCTTGTCTTAAAGTAGACCTGTCAGTTTTTCCTTTAAGGTTGGTTTTTCATCTGTGAAGTTCCTGAGCTGTTGTTTATCCATGAAGCTATGTATTCTTCCTCCCAACCTGAATGTGAATAAAGCTGCGTGCAGTATTCATGGTGAGGCATTCATTTCCTTCAGTCTTATCACAATATTCCACCACTTTCTTCTGGCCTTGAGAGTTTCTGTGACATGTCTGCTGTAAGTCTTAGGGATGCTCCTTGTAATGTAATTTCCCTTTTTGATCTTGCTGCATTCAGTATTCTATCTCTATCTATGGGATTTGTCATTGTAATGAGGATCTGTCTTGGAGTGTTTTTCTTTGGGTCTCTTTTAGCTGGTACTCTTCAGACATGCAGAATTTGATTGCATGTTGTCTTTAACTTTGGGAGTATCTCTTTGATGATGTCTTTGACAGTTGATTCTTCCTAAAGATCTCCTACCTGGGTCTCTGGGACTGCAATGATTTTTATATTGTTTCTGTTGATTTTATCATAGACTTCTATTTTAATCTGTTCACATTTCTTTAGTTCTTTTTCCATTGCCTGATCATTTGTCTTAAGGTTCTTTTCCAATTTCTTCTGCTGTGTAGTGTTTTTCCGCATCTCTTCTTCCAATAAGCCAATTCTCTCCTCAGCTGCTGTTACCCTGCTGTCATGGCCATCCTCTGAGTTTTTCGGTTGAGCTACTGTGTTTTTCATTTCTCTTATTTCAGTTTTCTGTTTTTTGATTTCTGTCTTTGTGTTCTGTTCAGATTGATCTATGCTTTCTTTTAGTTCTATAAACATCTTCCATATTGTATTTTAAGTTCCTTATTTGAGAGGTTAATCAGATGGTTGGAATTTTTTTAGGTCAACCGAGATATAATCTTCACTCTCTGTGCATGTTGTTTGCCTGCGAGTTTTCCCCATTGTCACACTTGTAGTGTGTTTTTTCCTGCGTGTTGCTGTTGCCCACCAGGGACCCCGACCAGTGGGTAAACTTGGGGACCACATATGTTATTCGCAGTTCTCGAAGAGGAATCCAGCCTGAAATAGAAGAGGGACTGGGAAATAAAGAGATTCGAGACGAAAGGTTTCCGATCAGGAGTCCATTTAATGAAGGGAAAAATAGACCTTTTATAGACAATGCAAAACAAAGAGAGTAGGGGCGAGGCACAGTAGGAATGGCTGTAACTTTCCATGGGAACATCTTGATTTTCCAAGGTTAATAAAATTATCATCAGTCAAGAGATCCACATTATCTTTGAGCAAAAGAATACAAAATCTAATCTCAGCTTGGGCCTTTTGACCCCTATCTTTACAAGGACATCTTGGATCCTAATGGTTAACACCCAGTTCTAAGATATGGGATTAGTTCCTATTTCTTTAGGTCCAAGGGCAGAAGGTCGCAATCTGCTAGCATGCAGCTTGTCACTAGACACTTTTGGCTCAGACCTTCAGAGACTCCATTTTGATTAGTGAAAGGACTTTTTAACTATGCCAAGCAGTCCCCAACATGTTGTGATGGGGTTCATTGGTTAGAAAGAGTGCGGAGCCACGAAGTCCTCAGAGTGATCAAAGGCACTGCATGGCGGAGCCTCCGCAGGCCAGAGAGCTCAGCTTATTGGTTGGCAATCCCCCACAGCCAGACTTTACACACTGACTCATTGGGCAGCTTCAGGATGCAGTTTTTTTGGGGGGTGCGGTCCCTGGTTCTCTGAGGAGACCTTCAGGTGTTCCAGAAACAAAGATAGGCATTGGAGATATTTCCCTTGAAGTCCTCAGAGTGATAAAAAAAAGCACAGCAGGGAAGAGCCTCCATAGGCCAGAGAGCTCACTTATTGTTTCCTGACCCCCTATAACCAGACTTCACACACTGACTCATTGGACAGCTTCAGGATGTAGGTTTTTTTTTTGGGGGGGGGGGGTGATACCTAGCCCTCTGAGGAGACCTTCAGGTATTCCAGAAACAAAATATTGAAATTTTCTTAATATCAACATGAAACACATTTTTACAACAAGTGTTTTTATGCATGGTTTGAAAAAGTTCCTTATACTGTGCTCACTTCAGCAGCACATATACTCAAATTTGAATGATACAGAGAAGATTATCATTGCCCCTGCTCAAGGATGAAAAAGTTCCTTATACTTGCATTATCAAGATAATTTGGTTTGTGTGTGAAATAACCATTGTTTAAGTTTCTTATGTGGAAACTCAGTTGTTCCATTATTTTTAAGGGCTGTTTACTTTTCACATATCTTCCTTGTAATATTCTCTCTCATTATTGAGTGTATCTCTTTGACTTACATACATACTTGCAAACATCTTGAAAATATTGGGGGGGGTAAAGATTTTCTGTAGACTTGGATATAAGAGAAATTCAAGTACACAACTTTCAAGAATATATAGCAGATTCTTATAGACTTTTTAGCTTCTACTGAGCTTAATTTTTTCTCTGAGGCTGAAAATGAAAATAAGAAGGTTGGGACCATAGAATAGAAGAAACATGGAACCTGTGCTACTGAGTCAGCGTAGGTGTGTCATTAAGCAGTCTTCAAAATAGAAATGAACATATAGAAGGTAAATTAGAATACCCTCAGAAGACTATCTCTCAAAGTGAAAAATCAAAGGGTAGAGAAATGACTGAGTAGAATAACTAGACGTTCTGTGCAGTCACATCAGTAGTGTTAGCTCACTGTAAGTTATATGACCTCTTAGAGCTGGAACCATAGATCAACATATTAATACGTTTTGTTTATTTTTAATGCAAGTACCATTAGATTGGAAAAAAACTGCCTTGCATAAGGCAGTTAGTTCCCTTTTTTCAATGCAATAGCATCTCTAAAGGGGGCTGCAAATTTAGAGAACATCAACACTCAGAACACCACATTCTTTTTCCTTAAAAAATATGTGATGGATTATACTATTTACCTCAAGGAGAGTTGCTCAAGGTACTATAATTGGGCCTTGAGTGCCAACTAATATCCTAAACAATCATGCTAAACTGTAGAGATGAACAGTATTCATATCCATATCTATGAAAATTAGATGACCTAACATCACTTCAAAGAAGTTTCTTATTCCCAGTATTCTAAATTTTTTAAAAATCATATGGTATTGAATTATATAGAAAACATGTGGGCTTTTATTTTTAATACCATGGGGGATTTATATATATTCTAGTAGTATACAAAATTCCATTACTGATTTTAACTTAAAAAGAACATTGGGTATTATTTTTATTATAAAGTAGAATAGATATAATTATTTTTATTTCTGAAAATTCAGCTTTATGTATGTTTTATTAGATTTTTTATGTTTATATATACTCTAATTGAAGACTACATATTTTAGTTAAAAGTTGGCAAAAAATCACCTATAATTCTGGAGTTGCTGTTTTCTTTAAAGGAAACGAAATCAGATGATGTAATATAGCTAGTAAGCTTAACGATAACTCTAATTCCAGCCAGATGTGATTTATTAGCAACAAACCAGGAATAAGTCCCAAGTATCACTGGGTATGCCCCTCCAAAAATCTATGCAGTTTCTCTAATGATTTCAATGTATGGTAATATATATGTATATATATATATTAGACATTATAATTTAATAATTTTATTTACAATAAGGTATGATTTATTTTTGGCATTTGTTTAGTCTTGTCATTTTATGTTTTAATGCCACTGCTTAAGTTTGTAAATATCCAATACAAAGCTATACTATACACTGAACATTTCAATATTTGAAATTCTTGGAAGAGATCTAGATCTATTGATATTCTATCTTTACCGATTTATTCTATTGTTTTAGTTGCTTAAGAAATTAATATATGACTATAGTTATAGAAATATCAAGAATCAAAATATGGATTCAGAAGTCTATATCAAATTGTTATTTTTAAACAAAATGTGGAAATCTGGTTACCTTGGAATCTTGGGCTTTATTCTTCTGCCGTGTAAATGACCTAAGGGTCAAATTCTTATTCTCAGTATGATATAGTCATACATTTGCAATCATTTTCAGTTCACAGCCCCCACCTTTGACTCTACTCCCAATGGAAAGTCATTTGCATTTTCCAAATAAAATGTGCTAAATAATAGATTTGTTGCAAAATTTTGTAGATGATTATCAGAGAAGCAAATCTATGAATACATGGCGATTCACAAAGGCCATTTTCCTCATCTCTATATCAGAAGGGAGGGACAGAAATATCATTTCTTCATGAGTAAATAACATAAGCTCATATTATGATACCATAGCTTCCAATAATAAATCCTACACCCTGAAATTCACAGATTCTGATACTCTTCGAACATTTGCCATAATCATACAGATAAAGTTAACAAAAATATGATGAGTCATTAGAATAATGGGTAAGAAAGATTGCATATAATCAACCCAGGTTTGATTTGTGTCACCCCATATGGCCATCTGAGCCCTCCAGGAGTAATCCCTGAGAGCAGAGTCAGGAATAAATCCTGAGCATTGCCAGGTGTGGCCCGAAAACAAAGAAAACAAAACAACAGCAGAAATCCTTGAAAATCCATTTTCTCTCTCCTTCACGTTATCACCCAGTTTTCCATTCTCTTCTTCTTATTTTCTGTATTATTTTACTTCTAAAGCTGTTATGTGTACCTAGAGAAAAGCAGCTTAGTGTCCTGTCCTGGGTAATGAACAATTGAGCAGATCAATAATTGTAACCATATGAGTGGTACACACCTGAAAGATGGCCATAATGGCCTCAAACACCATATATCCACAATGGAAAAGCAGGTATAGAGCAAGGTTTGCTGCAGGAAATAATCTAAATAATGCTGAGCGTGAAATGTGCATTGCTGAGCTAATGGTCAGCGCATTCCTGCTCCTCACTAAAATTCTATAGAAAGATATCAAGTCTTTTGAACATAGGTGATTGCAGGAGTAGGGCTGAGAAAACCAAAAATACATCTAGTATACCCATTTGTAACAGAAAATAAGGTGATAAAAATGCTGAGGGCATAATAAAAGTGACATAAGTTGAAGAGACACTCATTGATCAGATCTGAGATCAGTATCAATAATGATAAGTGTAGGTTTTAGTACCTCTAATAGGAAATATATTGAAATGGATGTGTTAATAGCTTTTACGATAACTTTAACTTACATACTGGGAGCCAGAGAGACAGCACAGTGGTAGTGTTTGCCTTGCACATGACCAACCCAGGATGGACCCAGTTCGAGTCCTGGCATCCCATATAATCTTGCGAGCCTGTCAGGAACAATTTCTGAGAACAAAGTCAGCAGTAGCCCCTTACCACCACTGAATGTGGCCACCCCCCTTCTGAAAAATCATGGGGCAGGAGTGGTGGCACAGAGGTAGGGCATTTGTTTTGCATGCTGCTGATCTAGGATGGACAGTGGTTTGATTCCAGGCATCCCATATAGTTCCCCAAGCCAGGAGCAATTTCTGAGCACATAGCAAGAGTAATCCTTGAGCGTCACAAGGTGTGACTCCAAAAATAAATACAAAACAAGACAAAAAATTCTTTCACTTAAATAGACCATTTAGATCTTCATTCCACAACATGCCCCTCTATATCTTCAGATCACAATTAAATTTGGGGGTAGATGTTGATGTTCAGGGAATATTCCTGGCTCTGCGCTCATTACTCCTAGTGAGGCATATGGGATGCTGGGGGCTAAACCTGTGTTGGATGCATGCCAGCAATTTATCTTAATACTGTGCTATCATTCCTGCCCTAGAACACAATTATCTGGGCTATATTTCATGGTTTGTTTCCAAAAAGGGGTTATCTAATCTTTTCTCCCCTTCTTTCCAAGGTAAAAAAGGCCTCCTTCTTACCTCGTTTCTATCCAGTAGCTTCCTTTCCTACTTCTTGTCCCCCTAGTCTTATTCCTTGGTCTCCAACTTATGTGATATTCACTTGTGTCCAACCACCTTGAAATAATTTCTGGAACTACAGTGTAAAGGGTATATGGTCTAATCCCCTTATTTTCTCTTATACCACACACCTGAGAAAGCTCATCTGGTACTTGTCTTTTCTTTTATGAATCACTTCACATAGTATAAATGAATTCATAGGAAACAAGGTATTTACATAGTTTCAAGGAACTTCCCACAGAGAAAAAGATGAAGAATGGCTATACAGTGTCTGAAAAATGATATTTTCCCTTAAGAGAGAAAAGTAGGCATCATCAGTGATGATTCAAAAAATTGTGCACCATCTAATAGGAAGCACTCTGAACAATAGAGTTTCATTTGATTATCTGAGCACAATTTAAGAAAAATTCCAAAAACTAAAATCAAAATTCTATAATGTAACTAGGCTGCAATCCACAAAATTGTTGAGGTCATGAAAGTCAAAGATTAAAGAGTTATTTCAGACTGAAGGAGTTAGGATACACTAACATGATCTCTGTTTCTGAGCTGACCCATTTGTTCTGAAGAATAACATCTGGACAAGTTCTATATTAATGGTATTATAAATTAGTGGCCATTAATATGTTACTGGTGTTAATGCTTCAAGTGATGGCATCCTCCAATATAACTTATGTAGTTATAGAAATTAAATATTATAGAAGTTATTTTAGTGAAACTAAGTTTCTACTGAAACAAATTTAGAGAAGCCTGGAATGAAAAGAGAGTTATGTTTTCAAGAGAGTGCAGACTTCTTCAGGGGAGATAAAAGCTTTTACATTTTTTTTTTATTATGAGAGCACCTTAGGGCCACAGGTTTGAGACCAGCCTCTGCACAGAATCCCTGAGCCCTAGAGGTGAGTTCAGGTTACGTCCATCTTTACAGAGGCCTCCTGAGCACTGCAGGTTTGAGGCCAACCCCAAAGCAGGATCCCTAAGAAAGCTGAGACTGAGGGGCCCTGGCCATGCCTTAAAAGGGTTAGCCTAGGTCTCCACTGCTGATGCCACTACTGAGGGTTCCTGAGTGCTGCAGCTTTGTAAACAACCCTGGAGTAGGTTGGACCCTGACGAGGATATCTCTATTAAATGAACTCCACCATAAAACGCAGAATATAAAAACGTGTGTGCCCCACTTTGCTTTGCAGCTGCGCACTTCTTATGGAACATGAACATCAATGCAACACTGAGTAAGAATCACACTTTAAATGTGGTAATGGGGAAACGAGGGACAACAGCATACAAAGAGAAGAAAGATGGCAACACTGATGACCCAAAAAATGCCAGCAACCTAATTAACCTCTCAGATAAGAAGTTTAGAATAGAAATATGGAGGCTGTTCATAGAACTCAAAGAAAACTTAGATCAATCTAAGTAGATCACAAATATAGATATCAGAAAACTACAAACTGAAGTAACGGGACTGAAAAATACAGTAAAGTAAATGAAAAACTCTATGGAAAGCCTCTTCAATGCAGTAACATCAGATGAAGACAGAAGTAGTAAGCTGGAAGATGAGATGCATAATAACTCCATACAGCAGAAGAGATTGGAAAAGAACCTCAAAGCAAATGCTCAGACAATGGGAAAGTAATCAAAGATTTTGAACAGTTTAAAATGGAAATGTGTAATAAATTCAACATAAATAAAATAAGAATCATCGGAGTCCCAGAAACCCAGGAAAAAATTTCCAGGAAGAATCAACAGTCAACAATATAATTACAGAGAAAATCCCAGAGATAAAGACTGCATGCAATCAAATCCTGCATGCGGAAGAATACCATCTAAAAGAGACTCAAAGAAAAGCAACCCAAGACACATCATTCACAATGACGAATCCCACAGATAGGAATAGAATACTGAAAGCAGCAAGATCAAAAAGGAAAATCACATTCAAAGGAGCATCCTTAATATATACAGCAAACGTGTCAACAAGAAACTCTCAAGGCCAGAAGACAGAAATGGGATATTGTGAAAAGACGAAATTAAATGGATGCTTCATATAGAATTTAACAGCTCGACTCGTGTTCAGGTTTGAAGGAAAGATACATAGCTTCATGGATAAGCAACAGCTAGAAAATTCACAGAGGCAAACAAGCCTTAAAGGAGAAACTATAAAGTCTACTTTAAGACACAAGAGACCAACACACACACTAAACTTATACACAAAATTGACAGCAAATCTCATGACAATCAACTCCCTCAATGTCAATGAATGAAATGCATCAATTAAGAGACACAGAGTAGTGAAATGGATCAAAAAGATGAATCCAACTTTCTTCTGCCTACAAGAAACACACATGAATATTCAGAACAAACATAGACTCAAAATCAAAGGCTTGAAGAAAATCATTTGAGCAAACAACATCCTTTAAAAAACTGAGGTGGCCATAATAATATCAGATGACACAAAATTTAGACTCAGAAATGTTGTAAGACACAAAGTTGGACACTTCTTATAAATCAAGGGATATATACAACAGGAAAAATCATGCTACTACACATCTATGCACTCAATGAGAGGCCAGCAAATTATCTAATACAATTTTTGACAAATTTGAAAGAGGACATCAATAATAACACAATAAATGTGTAAGAACTCAACGCAACCCTGTCACCACTTGATCGATCAACCAGACTTAAACAGAGCAAAAATAGACTAGACCTGGAAAGAAACTGAAAGAAAGAAGCCCAGTAGATATATACAGGATACTCCATCCCCAGAAACCTGGATACACGTTTTTCTCTAGTGTACATGGGTTGTTCTCCAGGATAGACCACTTGCAGGCACATAAAATCTACCTCCATAAAATCAAGAGAATAGAAATTTTGCAGACAACCTTCGCTAACTACAAAGCTCTGAAATTAGATGTGCATTACAAAGGGCCACAGAAGAATTTTAAAACCTGGAAAATAAACAGCCTGTAACTGAACAACTATTAGGTCTGAGATAAAATCAAAGAGGAAATTAAAACTTTCCTGGAAACAAATGACAATAAAGATACAAACTATCAGAATCTATGGGACACAGAAAAAGCAGTACTGGGAGGGAATTTTATAGTTTTGCAAGCACACATCAGGAAGGAAGAAGGGGCATACCTGAATAGCTTAATGAAGCAGATAATACAATTAGAAAATGATCAACAAAAAGACCCAAAATAGGAAGCCAGATATAAATAACAAAGCTTAGAGCAGAAATCAATGAAGTGGATGCCCAAAAAACAATAAGAAAGACCAATTAAAGCAGAAGTTAATTCTTTGAAACAAAAAAGATTTATAAACCATTGGCAAAACTTACAAAAAGAGAAACTTAATAACACAAATTAGAAATGAAAAGGGGGATATCAATGCAGATATTGCAGAGATTCACCGAGTAATTAGAGACTACTCTGAGAAACATTATGTCACTAAATATGAGATCCTGAATAAATTAATAAATTCTTAGACTCTTATAACCTTCCATTGTTGGTTAAGGAAGATGTGGCATATCCAAGTATCCCAATCTCTATTGAGGAAATTAAAAATGTAATGAAATGTCTACACCCAAATCAAAAACCCAAGCCCAAATTGATTCACTAATGAATTCTTTCAAACCTTTTAAGAGGAACTTCTACCAAACCTGTCCAGGCTATTTCATTAAAATTCAAAAGCGGGAACACTTCAAAGAGTTTTTATCA
>PVKC010039287.1:0-12579 GCA_004027635.1 Crocidura indochinensis | reverse complement strand
GTCAATTATGTGATTCATGATTTTAATGCAATAATTTATAAAAATAAAGCCATAGCTAATAAATTAAAATGGAATTGCTGCTAACTTTGAGATGTGACAGATCATGTAATTTTTGACTCAATGTAAATTAGTGTTTTTCTTATTTTTTATGGGAGAACTATAATGCTAAAATGTAAGTGGATAAATCTTTCATATTTCAACTTCATACTCTTCCTCAGTGACAAAGTCTAAAGCTTAATCAAAAATGAATAGATAAGGATTTAGGTCTTAATTACTCACAACTGAGAATGATTCTTATATTTAATAATTTTTTAAGCTTTACGGCATTTGTCTTGTGCCTAGATAATAGACAAAAACATTTTTTTCTTTTTTTTTTGGTTTTTGGGCCACACCCAGTGACACTCAGGGGTTACTCCTGGCTATGCGCTCAGAAGTCCCTCCTGGCAGGCACGGGGGACCATATGGGAACCGGGGGATCGAACCGTGGTCCGTCCTAGTCTAGCGCAGGCAAGGCAGCAGATACCTTACCTCCTGCACCACCTCCGGGCTCCCAGACAAAAACATTTCGCATTTCTTATTTGAAGTTATCCATAAGCAATATGGCAGCAACTTTTGGGTTTTAATTTTTGAGGTACTGTAGGGTTGCCATGAAATTTCTAGTTCTATATTGTGATCGCTAGGTCAGGACTTTCTCCTACACTGATATTTCTTTTAACTGGATAGCATAAAGAATTAGAATTACCCATCCAAATCAAATTTTTGAATATATCTAGCACAACAGTGTAGAGAGAGCAGTAGTGCATAGGTAACAAAATTCCTGTTTGGGTATTTAAACAGTCATGATTATACATAGCATTGAAGCTATTGTTTAACTTTTCTGAGCCTGTGCTTTCTAAAAACTAGCTTTCAATAGAGCTATAGTAAAGTTAATACCTATAATTGTTTAAGAGTCCTTTGATATGCTTATTAAAATACAGAATTCAGAGTCTATACTGATTTAATTTAAGTGATTATTTGTAGGGTTCAGAAACAATTCTATCTGATGTTCTGAAAGAGGAATTATGTTTGATTATACTTTTATGGGACTTGGACAAGCAAGTGGAGATGGCAGGATGCAAGACAAGTTAGCCACATGCAAGGCAAATATCCTATCCAGCATATTCTCTCCCCTGCATCTAAGTGCACTCACATGTTTTGTTTTATCTATTTTTAATTTTGGGCCATACCTAGTGGTTCTCAGGGTATACTCATGGCTCTGAATTTAGGAATACTTGTGACAGTACTTGGGTGACATATAGAATGTTGGAGATAAAACCTGGGTTGACTATGTGCAAAGTCAACACTGTACTAATGCTACAGTCAAAGATCACTCCGTTTTATAACTTCCTTCCCCATTCTTTTTATTGCACAACTTGCTTCCAAATAAAGGTTATGTTCTGCTACTCTTTTTTCATAAATCTTAAAACTCTGTTCATTGCTTTATTAGTATCCTAACTTTGCATTCAGAGATATTCTTTTAATTACCCAAACTAAAATCCTCTGAACATTTAAAGAATTATAAGAAAGAAAAAAATGTCTTTATAAAGACATAGAATACTTATGAACATATTAGATAAAGTATAAGAATATGTAATTTATAGGGTAAGAGTAATAGCACAGCTGTTAGGGCATTTGCCTTGGAAGCATCCAATCCAGGTCTGATCTCCGGAATCCCATATGGTCCCCCTAACCTGTTAAGCATAATTTCTGAGCACAGAGTCAGGAGTGGCTGTCAGTGTGGCTCAAAAACAGACAAAAAATAATGTGAATTACTAGCACATTACTAAATTTAGACTTCTATTTCACATCTAGAAATGGTGATATGAACTAGTTACTCATCCTTTTGATAAGTGGTAGAGGTGATAACTTTAAAAAATAATCTGGACATGCATTTTTTAATAATTTTTATTTTGACCATATTGGCTTACATATCTTTCTCACAGTAGTATTGTAAGTACATATTAACATTGAATCAGGGGAATTCCCATCACCAAATTCACCCTCCTTCCACCCTGTTCCCATCCTGCATCCCATATACCCCACTCTCACCCCCTGGGTTGCTAGAATAAGTGGCCCCTCTGTGTCTACCTTACTACTTAGTTTCATATATCTGGTTGGTTCTGGTACCCTCCCATATTTCCCCCTCAGTCGGAGAGGCAGAACTAGATAGCTCAAGTTATGTGGTTTTGTTTGAAGAAAAAAAAATGATGTGGGGTAAAAATCAAATAAAGCTAAAATGGGTGTAGTCCCTCTATAGGCTCTCAACTTCAGTTGAGAAAGGACAGGACATGCATATTTAAAAGAAAATTCCCCTTGCATTGGAAAACAAATTTAAGAATGTTTATACAGAAGCATTTTAGTGGCCTCAAGAACTTATTTTGATATGTGAAAGACATAATATAAAAGTATCAGGTTCCCTGAGGTCACTCTGAGTTATTCAGTAAAAGTACTAACCAGCGACATATGTGTTTCTTATATTGATACATTAAACTACAGATAGGATCAAGTGAAAAATAATAACCCAAGCTTTAACATAACATAGATTGAAATATATATTCCAACTCTGAAAGACAAATAAACCCTGCTAAGATTTCATTGGACTTGACATTTAGATTATAGTAACTCAATTCCACGTACCAGAAGATTCTGATATCCTGTAATTTATAACATGGATTTAAATTATCAAAATGATATATCACCCCAACCCAAACTCTGGAAACATTTCAAATAGATATAATTTTAAAAGAGGTTTTTATCTTCTAATCTCAGTGTGACAGAGTGTATTCATAATGTTTTGATGATGAGGTGGAGAAAATTTTTAACTTTCAGAAATGAATTCAGGAAATAGTGTAATTAAGCAAAACATATGGGCTGATAGAATATTACTGGCAGTCATCCTAGATATCAAATTTGAAGTTAAGTAAAGGACAAGAAAGAAAAATAGACATGGATGCTACCATTCTGAGTAATGGAACCTCTGTAACGAAATTTTCCTCTCTCCATAGCTACCAGGTATAAGTTAAATCAGATCTCCTTCATCCACTGTGTAGTCGATAGCAATGATTAAGGAACTGAAAGTTCAAGAAGGAAAAAATGGGTAAAAGGCACGTTTTAAACAGAGACCTTTCATTGACATCAGAATAGAAGGAATAAGGCCCAATCTTAGGGAGAGTGAAGCGCTTTGTTCTTTTGATAGGTGCATGGTTGAGAATGACTAGCATGTTGCCAGAATGAGAAAGGAATGAGAAAGGAACAATAGTCTGAAATGTTGATCTTGAGGAAATGTTTTTAGGGGCCGGAGCGGTTGTGCGGAGAGGTAAGGTAGGGGCGCCAATTTAGGATGGACCAGGATTCCATCCCCTGAGGTTCCATGTCGTCCCCAATGTGATTTCTGAGTTCATAGCCAGAAGTAATGTATAACTTATTATATATAATATTTTTTAGTTCCCAAGTGATAGTAGAAATAATAGGTTCAGTCCTGAACACTGCAACTGTGGCCCCAAATAAAAAATCTCCTAAGCAAATTTGTGTGTAATTTCCAAACTAAATCAAAGAGCAACAGAATAGCCAACACTGAAAAAATATGATACAAACTAAAAGCCAACTTTAAATGTACCTGCCAAAAAGTCTAATAGGCAAACTGGGCTTAGGAGTGGAGATAACTTGGGAATGAATATAAGTGGAGGGAAGTTGGCTCTGGCGTTGGAATTTGTCCTAGAATAATTCTTAAAGTTCAACTATTTTTTTGTATGTGTGTTTTTGTTTTGTTTGTTTTTGTTTTTTTGTTTTTGGGTCACACCCAGCAGTGCTCAGGGGTTACTCCTGGCTCCATGCTCAGAAATTGCTCCTCGCAGGCACGGGGGACCATATGGGGCACCGGGATTCGAACCAATGACCTTTTGCATGAAAGGCAAATGCCTTACCTCCATGCTATCTCCCGGGCCCCAAAATTCAACTACTAATTATTTTGTAAATGGCAGTTCTTTGATATAAATAGAAAAATAACACAAGACGATATCAACACTTTTCATTGAGTAACCCTTCCAATTTACAAAAGATGTTTACTCCCATCTTGCTAAGAAGTTTTATATATTTTAAATCTATTTTAAAATTCCACTTACATTGAAACAAAAAAATACTTTTAACAAGAAAAGAGTTAGTGATAATGGAGGAAGGATACTTCACTTGTTGGTGTAGTGTGTTTTGATAATATTAGATACTTAGTTCGTAAATATCTGTACTATTTAAAATCATGATAAAATAATGCTTTTGAAGGGTTCTAAGTTACACTTGGTTGTGTTCAGATCATACTTCTAGGTCTACCCTTAGGGTTTACTTTTAGTTCCATTCTTGTAGATCAGACCTGGTGGGGTTCTAGGGAGCTATTTATTTAGGGTGCTATATATCTAACCTGCGTTTGCTTTGTTAAGGCAAGCAGCTTAGCATTGGTACTACTGCTCTAGTCCCTCCAAAACACATTTAAATAATAAATTATATTTAAATACCAGTGTAGGCAATAATATAGAAAAATTCGCTCTGTGGTATGAAAGTATTTTAATTTTTCGAGGAAGTTTTGCAATTTGTATAGAACTATCACATGTGACTAAAATATATATCAGTATAACAATGATGATATCTATACAGATTTAATTGTAAATTTATAAGCAATAAAACTCATAATGTGAAAAACTAGGAATAATTTGCAATTTTAAAATGAGCATTTTTGAACTGTTATGGTATGTGTAAACAATTATAGATTATGGAATGATAATTATGAAGTAGAATTTTATTTCCCATTTAGAAATCAATTATGTTTTCTCAGCATGTAAAGATAAAATATTGCACACAAAGTATATGGTGTAATTTTGAATCAAATAAAAGTTACTTCTAAGAAAACATTCAGATGAGTTTAAGCTAATCTGTGAATTTTTAATTATACACATGGTACATATAGCACATTGATATGTGTTATTTACACATTTGCATATCATCTTTTTTACCTAATAGATTGTAATTTCCCTGACTTCCAATATATGTTTGCCTAAGTCATAACTATATTCTAGAGTTTAGTATTACATATATTAAAATTTTGATTAACTTTGTTGTTATTGTGTTAAAGGTCACTGATCCTTTGCTGAACAAGTGAATTTATCATACGGTATATTTAACACTGGAACCTTATCATGTTGTGGAATGCTGTCTTATTTATTATTTTGATAGTTTCTATTCACTGACTTTCCTATAAAACTGAATTACATGCCCTAGATTAAAAAGTAGCTTGGTCAAGTCAAGTATAGTCTGCAGAAATTTAAGTCAAGCTTAAATATATAATAAAGACACGGATAAATTAAGATGAGAAGTCCCAGGACACTTAGCTCCAATTGTATGCTAATTGAAATAAAAGCATGTTCATGTTTTTAAAATGAATATGCAAGGAACAGCATAAAAATAAGAAGGGAGGATAATCCTCTAACCAGACATTCTAAACATCAATATAATGTCACTAACATCATTGCTGTGAATGGTTGTTAACTATTTCTTCGTTGCAAAATATAGTTTCTAAAAAAAATTTCTCTCACTCATTGATGATGCAACTTCTGAACATTCATTTGCATCCATAAATCACCAATTAATGCACTGCCAGCAGCATCTATTTTGCTTATAAATATTATAATCTAAAGGGCATCATCAAGTAAAAGATTTCTGAAATAAAAGAATACATCGAGGCAGAACACATTTTATTCAGGAAAAAAGTGTAGAAGACTAGGGGTGAGGTGTCAAGGTTCTTGAATACATCACTGGTGTAGGGTAGTTGTGTATATATATATATGAACAAAAGATCAGCAAGGAAAGCAGAAGATCCCAACCACAACAACCAAACTGTGCCTGTCAAAATGGCAGGCTTGGGAAACTCGGTGGGGTGGGTTTATTTATAAAACCCTTGAAATGCTGATGAAAGAAAGTTAACACTGTGGTGATTATACTGGTACTTGAATGTAGCACGTGAAAAACAACTGAAAATTATTTTGTAAGTTACAGGATCATAGTAAAAATAATAAATTCACAAAGAACGAAATATCCCTGATGTAAAGAGAATTAGAAACAACTAAGAATGTCTTTAAGGGGCCGGAGGCAGAGCACAGCTGTAGGGAGTTTGATATTCATGAGGCTGACCCAAGGCGGACCTCGGTTCAATCCCTGGGCATTCCATATGGTTCTCCAAGCCAGGAGTGATTTCTTAGTGCATTGTCAGGAGTGACTCCTGAGCGTCACTGGTGTGGCCCCCAAAAAAAACAAAATAAAGAAAAAGAATGCCTATAAGAAAGTGCTACAGTCATAGCATGCTCTAATATCAATCAATTTCAGTACTAATAAAAGTGAAATGAAGTCAGTTATATGAACTAGGGCACAGTAGTCTCCAAGAATACAAAAAAAAAATACTCAGAAACTGTGTGTGATCACTGCAATTACATTGCAAACTGAGATACATATTTTAGATTACAAAGTAATTACATAGAATAAAACACATTTCCAATGTTAGGATTTTGAAGAAAACTGCTTTAATTTCATTCCAAGAAATTATTTATAAAAATTGATGTTTCCTGTAGATGCACTAGATAGAGATTAGCTGTAGTTTTAGAGAAAATAGAACAGTAACAATATGTCTTTTCCAACAGGTTGAGAGAATGCACCTTGAGGGATAAATGTGATTTCTGATGTCTTGCAATTCCTTCAGATACAATATTATTTGTAACAGAGAAAGCTTGCAGCAAATATCCACATTATGAGAAAAATTTCCCCTGACTAGGTTATTTCTGTGGCGTAGTCTGCACACAATCATTTGTAGCCAAAAATTTGAAAACTCAAATTAAAAATAAAAGTTCTTTGCCTGCGCTAACCTAGGACGGACTGCGGTTCGATCCCCCGATTCCCCATATGGTCCCCTGTGCCTTCCAGGAGCAACTTCTGAACGAATAGCCAGGAGTAACCCCTGAGTGCCACCGGGTGTGGCCCAAAAACCAAAAAAATAAAAAAAAATAAAAAAATAAAAGTTCTATTTCCTATGCATAGTTCTCCAAGTTCTAAAATGAGTTGTTTCCCTCTACTTCTGTTTTTTGAGTTATTTTACTGTGAGAGTCAGTATGTGATTACATGTGTACCTATATACAAATGCTCTTGACTTGCTATTTAAAATAATATTCTTTTATTATGTTTTCCATGACCATGACATTTTACAGATCAAAATCCTTCAATATCTCCATTCCTTGCTGAACAAAGCCAAATATCATTGTCATTTGGTTTGTATTCTTTGACTATCTTCCATTTCTATCTCTTGCTTTCCATTTTCTCTAACTCTGACGAGTTTCCACTTATTTTGAAATATATGTATCCTATTGATACGATTTGTTCTTTCAAAACATCACACTGCAGAATAGTAATATTTGATTTCTCATATAGTCTGGATAATTTCTCCACAAAAATTTAGTTCTTTGGTTTGATCTTTACTTCCTTCTAAAACCTTCACTGATTTCAAATTTTGAATTAAAATGTCTGATAGTATTTTCTTATCCTGGTTCTTGCTATAGTGACTCAGAATTCTTAATTTTTATTCTCCCATTTCAAATGATAAATTCCAGGGTGATAATTCTTATGACCATCTATTCATGTTTTATATCTTTATTATCATAGAGTGTCTGCATAAAGTAAGTACTTAATGAATATTTTCTAAGTTAATTCTTAATTTTAGATCTTTACAAGTCATGAATAAATGAGCATCTACGAGTCAAAGTCTGTTTTATTTTTCTTTATCTTGTACATTTTTAAATCAGGAGTTGCCACTTGATGAACATAATTATCTATAATTGAACTATTTTTCTGAGACAGAGATTAATAAATGGCTGTGACTGTGAGCCTAGTTTGAATTCAAAGCATGGGTCTCTATTCCTGAATACAGAGCCAAGAGTATTATCCAGAACACAGATTTAGGTGTAGCATTGAAGCATCTGTGTGTGTGTGTGCGTGCGCGTGTGTGTGTGCGTGTACGTTTGCATGTGTGTGTGTGTGTGTGTGTGTGTGTCTTACCCAACCAGACATATTACTTGATAGGCTGGTTTATGCACACTTTGTATGAAGGCCCTTTCCATTCCCCACTGCATACATCCCTGAGAACCATTATCAGGTATGGGTCTCCCATTAGTTTCATCCTGTATTTCATAAACTCTAGCATCACTATGGAATATCTCTCTATTTATACCTCTTCTTTCCCCTCTTTGCCTCTTTTACATCTAGTCTATTTTTTTTCCTTTTTTTTTTTGGTTTTCGGGCCACACCCGATGACACTCAGGGATTACTTTGTAACCCCTATGCGCTAGCTATGTGCTCAAAAATCACTCTTGGTTTGGTGGACCATATCGAACTTCGGGGAATGGAACTGTGGTCCATCATAGGCTAGCACTAGCAAGGCAGATGCCTTACAGCTTGTGTCACCACTCCTGCCCCTACATATGGTCTCTGTCTTACACAAACATACACACACACACACACACACACTAAAAAAATAAACGCTGATATATACACTTCTTTTACAAACATCCACAGTTTGAGAATCATGTTAGGACCCTAACAGGACACCAGGGCATTGCCATGAAATACTAGAGTGACAAAGCTGTCTGTTATCCTGTATTTTTTCTACATTTACTAATAGGTATGCAGGATGTGGTCCATGGAACCATGTGGCTTATTTGAGCTATCACTTACCCTTTGAGTACCTTTGGTAATTGGCTGTGTTGACAGAAGCAGCCAACATTTCATATTAGAGGTTCCAGTGGGTGCATCATTGCTTGATTGCTTTCTCTGTCAATTCATTCTGGTTGCTCAGTAATGAAATAGAAATGAAACTATCACAAATCGGTAGCTCATCAAATCTAAAGCAAGACAGACAGCCCATTTGTTTTGACTGGTGAATATTCCACATGACTGTGTTTTACTCTCCATACAGCAGAGTGAATACACATTTTTGACAGGAATGGGTAGTGAAGAAATGAAAAGCTTAAAAATATGCTTCAATATATGAAGATTTTTGTATATTTATCACCTGATTATTTAAAAAGAGTTATTCTCAAAGCAATTCTGTGCATGCCTAGTTTTCTTGTTGGCTAAGGTATTTTTACCAGTATGTGTGTAAAATATATAAACTATAATTTTTTTAAATAAATATCTAAAACCCTGTGGCCGTCAGAGAAAGATTTTTTTAAATATTTTTTAAATATTGGCAGGTAGTTTGAAATAGAAGTAAACTGATCAAACATAACTATAGATATTAAAATTTCAGTGCCCATAGAACTTGGAAAAATTATCTGATATAATTTATATGACTTCACATGAGAAGAAAAAAATTGAAATAATATCTCATGCCCTTTTTTACATCTAGCTAACTGAAGTCCTACTTTATAGACTCAAGTACCAATCTGGATTTCATTATTTGTTCCCTGTTTATTCCTTATTTTTTTCTCCATTTGCCACTGATAAAAATATTGGTATTGAAATATGCCCTGCTTAGTTTTAAAATGCTCTGATGTTTCAATAAACTGATCTATTTCTGTAGATTAGCTAGTACGTGTTATTTTCAAGATGATTTACTTGACTCTTAAAACAGTTCAGTAAATTTGTCTAGGCACATATAGTTTATACTATTTTTAAAGAAGGACGATAATATTTAAGAAAACAATTCAATCATAACAAAGTGGAAGTATCCATATTAATAAATATTTATAAATAAGATTTATTTTAAAAATAAGTTATATATGGCATAGTAAATATTCAAATTATTAATTTCTCAGAAAAGTATTATTTCAGATATGTTTGTAGAGAGAGCATTTAGCAGTGTTCCAAGAATTTTCTTGGATGATTTCTAATTAGTCATTAAATCTTAGTTATATTATCAAAATCAACCCAAAGTCAAAAATATGCCACAAAAAGACCATTTCAAGTGAGATAGAAGCTTATATACATCAAAAAGAAATCATAAAGAACTAACATTAAAAATATGGGGCTGAAACGGTAGTTCAGGGTATAAGGCGTGACGGACAGAGGTTTGATGCTGTGGCGTTCCATATGGTCCCCCAAGCCAGGAGTGATTTCTGAGCACATAGCCAGGAATAACCCCTGAGCATCATCAGGTGTGGCCCAACACCCCCACCCAAATGTTATGACTTCTGTTTAATACAAAGCACTTTCCACATTTTAACTATTAGCGATAAACTTAAATATTAAATCTGTTTTAATGTTTTTACGAACACAGAATCAATGACAGTGAAATAGAAAGAGATCCTTCAAATAATTGGTTGAAGGTACACCTGGAACAAAGATAATTACACCATACTACACCATCACCTGTCTACTACTTCTTCTCTAGAAATAAGTTTTTATTATTAAGTCAGAATAATATGACTATATAAATTTATTTCTATCTGATTTTTGAAATGAATATGAACTTGGCTATGAGTTTCAACTTGTGAGTGCTTAAGAGATGATTTATCCTTATATTTGTCCTTTGGCTTATATTTTCTGGGTATTATTTTCATCTTATCCAATGAGTGATTGGTAAAAGATAATTTTTACTGTTTATTTTACTTTTAGTTCTAGTTTTTACAGAATTTCTTGACTTGTGGTTCAAGATTCACTGTGACATGGTGACATGGCCAGTACAGCATCAGGGATCTTCAGAGCTGCTAATATCACAATTAAACATGAACTAACATGTCAGCTTTGGACAGACAAATTATTAGAAAATAATTAAAATTAATAAACAGTTAACTATAACAAGAAAATATTTATCTTTGGTATCCTGACCCAGTCATCAGGAAGAGTAAAGAATATTTGAAACCTGTCATTTATCTAGATTTATTTTTTCTATTTTTGGTCTTTGGGTCCCCTTTGACAGCACTCAGGTGTTACTCCTGACTCCATTTCTGAACTCACAAATAGCTTGTGGACCAGCAGGTAGGGCATTAGCCTTGCATACAGAAGGATGGTGGTTTAAATCCTGGCATCCCATATGGTCCCCTGAGCCTGCCAGGATTGATTTCTGAATGTAGAGCCAGGAGTAACCCTTGCATGCTGCCTGGTGTGACACAAAAACAAAAACAAACAAACAAAAAAATGGCTTCAGGCAGGCTAAGGAGACCCTATGGGATCCTGGGAATCAAACCCAGGTCAATCCAGGTCAGCCACATGCAAGTCAAATGCCCTACAGCTGTGTTATTGTCTCTGACCCATCTAGATATTTTAATTAAAAACATCACAGTGCAAGATCATTTATATGCTGACTAATAGCCAATACACCGATTTCTGAAGACAAATACACTTTGACATAAGAAAATTGTGGTATATCATAATTGAACTATGCATGCTAAATTAGGGAATAACAGATAAAAACAGAAAAGTCTCCGTAGATTATGTCCTTTCCACAACTCCTCTATTTGAGAGAAACCAAATCTGATAGTCCAAGTTTCAAAGCGGTCTTTTGTGTACTACTGAAAACAAAATACTAATAAATTTGTATCATGAAGTTCACAGAGGGAAAAACATAGAACTAATCAAGTTCAATTTCTATAGATGCAGAAAGAAGTGATCACAGAGAGAAGTGATGTTCAAAATGACTTGGAATTGCTTCCCAGAAACCCACATACATTAAACCTGAAACTCAAGTCCACTGAATTTTTCCACTTTATGGTAAATACAGTAGTCTCTATAAAATTAATAGATTTTTATAATAATGGCATCAAAATATTCCTGGCTCCCTCCCACATTGATTGGTTATTGCCATGTGCCCTCTTTACATTGCTTAATGAATCAAAAGTATACAGATCTATCTATAGAATATAAACATACTTGTATATAGTCCATATTTTGTACTCCTGGGCTCTTTAGTCAGAATATGAACAGATCTGAAATAAGCTGCTCACTGATAAAGAAATTTAGGCCAGGATGTTCTTGAGAGAGAAGTTTACAAATAGTCATGTAGAATTCTAGGTTACCCACATACCATCGATGGTACTTAAATCTAGCTAAAATGGGCAGACCATAGTTAGACTTCAATCTGCCCAATTGATCTAGTTATCTAAATATAGGATAAGTATTTAACCCACTATAAATAATGCTAAATTTATGGAAAAGAAATAAGAAAAAAGTCTTTACTTGTCACCTTGCTATATATTGTGTCTCCTCTCATGCTTTTAATCATGCTCTTTAAAAGGAAATATTATCTAATAAGTAAACATACTGTCTAGAATTATTTTTCATAATTATTCTGTCTTAATTCTAGCCTACCATTATACTATAGTGTTGCATATGTAAACATTTCTAATCTTATCATGATTTGGAATTTCTATGTATAAACATTTCTGGACCCACCCTGATCCTACCCTGATCAGTGATTGGACCCTACTCTAGGGTGGGACCTGGCTTTCTGCCCCTACCCTAGGGTGGTACCTGACTCTAATGTATAAAAGAGAAGTCTGTGGAAGGTTTAGGGAACTT
>PVKC010039286.1:0-12581 GCA_004027635.1 Crocidura indochinensis | reverse complement strand
CTTGGGGGACCATATGGGACGTCAGGGGAACAAACCGTGGTCCATCCTAGACTAGCATGCGCAAGGCAGACACCTTACCCCTTGTGCCAACACTCCAACACCTTGAGTAAGACTTCTTTTATGTATTTTTTTTATCTTGACAGTTTCAGGTAATATGACCAAATATTTCAAAATCCTTAACTGGAACTTTAATCATGTTCATCATGATTGAAAAGTTCATCATGGTATGAACTTAGTGTATACATATATAATTTCAATTATACATCTGAAACTAATAACTATAATATAATATAACTTCAATTGAGACCGGAGAGATAGCATGGAGGTAAGGCATTTGCCTTGCATGCATAAGGATGGTGGTTCGAATCCCGGCATCCCATATGGTCCCCTGAGCCTACCAGGGGCGATTTCTGAACGTAGGGCCAGTAGTAACCCCTGAGCACTGTCGATGTGATCCAACCCCCCCAATATATATATATATATATATACGTATATATATAAAATTTTAATTAAAAATGAAGAGTATTATACTGAAATAAAAGGAGTGAAATGATTCAGAGGGAGAGATTTGTAGATAGAATAAACTCACTCATTTGTGAGTTATGAGAAAAAAGGAGAGTATTATAACAATATTTGTAGACAATAGAGATGAGAGCCAGGAGGATCAATCCTTGGTAGAAATATTGACACAAATAGTGGAGCAGTGCAGTTAAGGTAAAGAAAGGACCACTATGATCATGATAGAATTGATCACTGGAAAATAGTTAGATGTTGAATGGAGAAAAAATAACATGCAGGGTACCCATTTATTAACAATAGTGCAAACCTCACTTCTTAAAGGAAGGAGAGAAAGAGAGAGAGAAAGAGAGAGTGGGGAGTAAGATGTCTGCCTCAGAGGCAGTCAAGGGGAAGAGGGAAACTGGGGATATTGGTGGTGAGAAATGTTCCTGGGTGAAGACTGGTATAAATTGTAAGACTGAAACTCAATCATGAACAACTATTTAATAACAGTGTTTAAATAAAAGGAAAAAGATAACATTTGAAAACTGAGAATAAAGGATTAATATGGGTAAATCCTTAACTTAGAAAAGTTAAACTGCTAAATAATAAATGCTGAGAAATGAGCAGTGGAGTGAATAAAAGTAAATATACCAGAATGAGTAGCCAGAGACCAATGTAGTTTCATGACAAGAGAGAGGTTAATGAAGTGTCATTTCCCTACTCAATCATAGAAGTATTAACCAAAGCAGAGAAAATAATTGTGTGCTAATTGTACATGTGTGCGTTTACATGGAAATTGGATTGAAAAATCTTAGCAACTATATATCTGCACGAGTTGAGGTATACTGGGCATCTTTACTTTGTAGTCTCATGTGATCCTCTCAGTAAGGCTATAAAGAAGTAGAATCCCCATTGAATCAGTATGTGTGACAATTAGAACTTAGGGAGTTTAAGCAATTTTGTTAGTCTGAGGGTAAAAGCAAAAGACATCAATTATTAAATTAAACATCTGAAACTTTGCCTTTATATAATTGCCAGTGCCATACTATGTACATATATAAAATTATTTGTGAGATCAATTGTCTGCAGGAAGAGACAACATCAAGGTAAGCCAGCATATTACTTCAATTCCAACAATCAAGACATTGCATGCAATTTTCTGTATTCATTGGAGTAGTGTGAGAAATTATGATTATAACTAGCAGACAAATTAATTTATGTAACATACTTAATTGCTAAAATATTCCTTTCAGCGGCCTGAGAGATAACACAGCAGATAGGGCAATTGCCTTGCATGTGGCCAAGGCTAGGTTCAATATCTGGCATTCCATGGTCCTCACAAGCCTGCCAGGAGTGATTTATGCACTCAGAACCAGGAGTAACCCTCAAGCATAGTCAGGTTGGCCCAAAATAAAACAAATGAACAAGGACAACAAAATAAAATATATCTTTTAAATTGTGCTTCTTAAGAATGTAGTATTTTATTAAGTGTTTGATATTTTGATCCAGGTATCAAATTAATGTGAGGTGATATTCATATTTTGACATATTTGGCCCATATAAGTATAGAGAACACCCACCAAAATTTTTAAGGTAGAGACAATTATATAATAAGATAATTTTATTTTTATTTATTTTGGTTTTTGGGCCACACCCAGTGACCCTCAGAGTTACTCCTGGCTATGCGCTCAGAAGTCACTCCTGGCTTGGGGGACCATATGGGAAACCGGTGGATAGAACCGCGGTCTGTCCTAGGCTAGCACAGGAAAGGCAGGCACCTTACCTCCAGCGCCACCGCCCGGCCCCTATAATTTTATCTTATTTAATGCTTTGAGTATGCATTGAATGGAGGCAAATTTGTGAAACTATTATAGGGATATAATACCTATAAATAAAGAGCCATTTTTGCAGATAGGTACCTTAAGTATTTTAATTATTTATAGTGAGAAAATACTATTATTGGGGCCAGAGCAATAAAAGTACAGAGGGTAAGGCACTTGCCTCACATGTGCCTGACATGAGTTCCAATCCTGGCATCCCATATGGTCCCCAGGGCTATGCCAGGAATGCACCCTAAGCACTGCTGACAGTGGCCCAGTAACCGCCCATCCCCCCAAAAAAGAAAGAAAAAGTAAAAAATCTAAGAAGTCCTTAAAGAAAGGTTTTAAGTAAGTTTATATGTATGTTTATGTATATGCATGCATTTAAGTCTACATGTGCATATATTCCCCCCTAAAGGATATAGAAATATAAATCAGCAGTTCAACGTATACGTGTGTGGGGTTTGGGAAGTTTGCAGATAGCACTGTGATTATTGAGGAGGTCATATATGCTGCAGTAAATAATTCAGTTCTTTATTGTAACCACTAGAATTTCCAGAATTTTCCTTTGTTTGTAGGCCCCGTCTGACTAAGTATTTCCTTGAAAGAGTCAGAAACTTTGAATTCCTTGCATTCTATTTCAACCCAGAATCCTCTGAGAGCAGAACTGCAGTCATTCCTTTTCTACTGCTCTGAATATGAGTAAATTGAATTCATAAACCCCCACTGTCATACACCTCTGTGGCCTTGCCCCTTAGAAACAGCATTCAGGAGCTCTTGTTTTTGAGACTGTTCTTCCCACATTCAGATTCAAATACAGCAGGGGATGGAAGAAGCAATTTTCAGATTTCATGGTGGGCTGGATTAAATTACTCCACAGGCCATATGTCTCACAGACCTACTATAGTGGATTAAGTGTTTTGCTTCCTCTTTACATTTGAATATTTTTCCCAGTAAAAAGAAAAAGAAAACATTAATGCAAGCTTGTAGGGAAGGAACAGTCCAATAAACAAACAAACTCACTTAGAAAACAAAATCTCAGTACTTTTCTGTCCATAGAAAATCATACAGACCTGATCTAGGACTATATAAATTTGAAGGTGAAAGGTGAAGTAGATAATTGTGGTTGGCATTAATTACAATGAATATATATGTTCTTTTTTTTTATATACAGAGTTGGTATACTCTTATTTCCTAACCAGAGATACTTTTTCTAAAATTTTCAACTGACTTAATATATATGTTCTATATATATTTTATAAATGTTCTATATATGTTCTATAAACAATATAAATGAGTAGATATGGAAACTTTTGTCTTTCATTCTTAATTCCTTCCTAGTGTTTGATGACCTAGATTATTGTATTTCAAAATCATGAAAAATAATCCACTGATTATATCTGTTGTCTTAAGATGAAAAATATTTAGGATTAGAAAGATATGGGTTGTGATTTCCTAACTACATAAACTCTGACATGTTGTTTAATGCTTTGAATATTTTTCCATATAAAACTTGGAGTGTTAATGACTTATGTCCTAGTAAATATTTGTAAGTGAAAATAGCATTACTAGATAAAGGACACTAATTGTCTGGTAAATGAAATTTTTGTCATTCGTCATTTCATCCTCAGTCTTTTTTTTTTTTTGGGTTTTTGGGCCACACCCGGTGACACACAGGGGTTACTCCTGGTTATGCACTCAGAACTCGCTCTTGACTCAGGGAACCATATGGGATGCAGGAGATCAAACTGTGTACCGTCATAGGTCAGCTGTGTGCAAGGCAAACACACTACCTCTGTCATTGCTCTGGTCCCTCAGGATTGATGTACTGTTGTAGAAGAGGCGATTCCTCTCTGAATTAAGATTTCCTGGAAGCTTAATTGAAATAGGGAGAAGAGATGTGGCAACTCCTAGACATGAGCTTTACTCCCTCACTCTCTACCTACCTTGATTATTCTGCAAAGTTCCTGGAGAAATTTAGGACTGGTGAAAGTCAGCTAAGACCATCTGCAAAGCACTGACTTCCTATCTCAACAGCATCATGGGGCAATCATAAACCTGTGCACGAGACCCACTTGTTCTGCATGCATTGGAAAATGATCTCTACTACCTGACTTCTTGAGAAGTCATGAAATTCAGATTGGGGTAAGGAATTTTTCTTTGTACTAAATAAAAATCAGTCTTATACAGGTTTTATCCAGATTCATTAACTTCATTAACAAAAAAATAATTTTAGGAAATATATTGTGAAGTCAATTACATTTATTTAGGATGTAAGAAGAAAGATAGAAGAGGTTTGTGTATGGGAGAGATACTCAAAAGAGAAAATGACAAAAAAGGTCTAAGAGATAGGAAAAAAGGAAAAAAGGAGAGGGAGGAAGAAGAAAGGAAAGAAGGAAGGTATAGAGGGAGAAAAGAAGGAAAGAAGAACAGAAGCAAGAAAGTGAGGGAGGGAGGGAAGGAAGGACAGATGGATGGAGGGAAGTAGGAAAGAAAGAAGTAAGAACAGACATGTCCCCACCTACCATGGTGGAAAAAAACAGTATATACTCAAGTACATATACAGTGAGATGTGGGACAGTTCCACAGAATGGGTCAAAGCTGTGATATGAGGATGAAATGAAGCTTGGCTCCTTAGGTTCCAGGAACAACATGAACGATTCTCTGGAGATCAGATATTGATGAGGTATTGATGATTGCACTTAACAAATTATGGCATCTATCTGCCTAGACTCTACTCAGCAGTTTTAATGACATTGGCTCATTTTCATATGACACATATTTAAGCAATTGCAGAACCCAGACACGAATGCTATCACTTTTACAACCATATGTTTTGCATCATAATGTTACCTTAGCAATATTAAGTATCAACGAGTGCAACTAACTGCTCTGCTCCATAAATATTCCTTAGGCTAAATATTCTGTGTGGAACAAGTACAATGGCAGCTGCAAAGGTAAAAATTTGAAGCTGGTTCTGTGAAATATTTTATAAATTGTTTTTATTATATTATAGTAGGCAATATATCACTCAAACCTGACAGGTTAGGTATAATCTCATAATTTACCCTCCAGGAGAACTCAAGAAAGCATTTTAGACAGAGAGTTTATTGGCACAGAGAAATAGTTTCATTTATACTGGTTTGACTTAAGTAGTTATAAATAACCATTTAAAATTAGTAGATTGTATATGTCAGCAAATTATTTTCCAGGGTAGCTAGTTCACTATGATAATATTTATTAATATTTTCTATTAGTTGTTAGAAATTATATAAATAAAAAGCTAAGTTTAGATATTACTCATAATCCAACCACCGAGAATTGACTGTCATAAATATATTGAGCATGGCATTCTGTCATTTTTCTATGAATACATAAATATATATAAAACATTAATATATACTATTTATAAATAAAGTTTTTAGTCATTAATTCCAATGTGTGGGGTAGTCTTATACTACTGAACAGTTCTTAAATAATAGCCCAGTGTTCAATAATTCAACTCACTTCTAAGTATATATATCCAGAGATAGCAATTAACAGGTAATAGCTTAATTCCACTAAACCCCTGCAGGCACCCTCTGAAATTCTTTTAACCTACCACATGTACATGCACACACACAAACATGGATGCACACACTTTAGGTGCCAATTGCAACATTAAATTATCCTCTGCCTCTCATCTCAAATAGAGATGCTATGAATTTTATGGATTGCTAGAGTCTCACAGAAATCTAAGTATCATGTTTCTTATCAAAGAATAAAACTCAGTAAAATCATAGGAATGAAAAACATATGGCAAGGTGTGCAGAAAAATTGCTGAGAGTTCATGCAGCCTAGAATTTCTATACACAAGTTTCTGTGTGTTTACAGAGCACAGTGTTTTGCAAACCCAACTGTTTTAGTTTATTTCTTGAGATCTCATTACACCACAGAGGCTTGATTGATTAAATAACTGATCATTTGTGATAGAATGTAATCCTTAACTCTTTCCTTCTCTCTGAAGATTGAGGTGAGGGGTTAGATGTTGAAAATTCTAACCTGCTCAACAATCATTCAGTTCCCTGGACAACATGGTGCTATACTTAGATTACCTATCTCGTATCTCTCCGAGTCACTCCATTAATATAACAAAAGACATTTGAATAACACCTAAGGTTTTAGGAGCTCTATTTGTTGCTTATTTTGTGGTGTGTGTGTGTGTGTGTGTGTGTGTGTGTGTGTGTGTGTTCTGGTCATACCACTTGGTGGTACACAGAGCTTCCTCTTGACTCTGTTCTTTAATTTTTCTTATTGAGACCTTCGCAAATTACAAGTCTTTCACAGTTGAATTTCAGGCGTCTAGTGACAGTGAATTAGGGGCATTTCTACCACTAGTGTTGACTTTCAACCACCATAATTCCCCACACGGATTCCATACCTCCATTCCTAGCTTCCAGGACTACCAGTGAAACAGGTCCATTTTGTATTTAGCTTGTTGTAGTTCGGGACTATTGATTCTATTGGTGGACTTGATATTACCCAAAATATTTTGTTACTCTATTATATTCTTTTTTTTGTTGTTTTATTTTTTTTGGGCGGGCAACACCGGGTAATGCTCAGGGATTACTCCCGGCTATGCATTCAGAAATCGTTCCTGGCTTGGGGGCCATATGGGACACCCAGGGATCGAACCACGATCTGTTCTAAGCTAGTGCAGGCAAGGCAGACACCTTACTACTCTGCGCCACTGCTCTGGACCATACTTCATTATATTCTTATTAAAATACTTTTAAATTCTTCAAATATTAAAATGAATTTGCTTTTCTCAATTTTTATCAAATAACAAGAACAATTTCAAATTATTCTGAATGGGAAAAGGAAAATCATATTAAAATTTGAAAATATGTCTGGGATTCAGGGTTCAAGGCAGAACAGTTGGTGTCTGATCTCCTGGGGTCTAAGATAGGTCTACATGATATATTTTCAAGGTGGGAGATTCCCCTGTATTGTAAATAAGTCTGAGTTCTTATCCCTAGTAGATAAGAGCTTGGTTATATATGTGTGATTTCCCCCTTTTTTTAGTGTGCCTTTGCAGGGAGGAATGGTGCTTCATTATATTGCAGCCTTGAACCCTGAAGCCCAGACATATAAATGATACAGTTCTGCACAACAGATACAGGAACCAAATCCCACCAGGGACATCCTGAATACTGCTCAAACACCAACATGTGCCAGCTCTAATATGATATCCTGACAACGAGGAAAGTTGGAACAAACGGACATAAGATCAGGGTATCCTACCTCACCAAATAACGATAAGACAAATCAGAAGACTGGTCACACTTTGGACTGTGCAAAAACCAAGAACGCGATCTACAGAAGACTGGCGGATAGAATCAAGGCTGGGCAGTATGTAACCTGGGACCAGCAAGAAAGCCCTAGACTAGGGTTTGTCCTACGACCTGCACAACAACCATGATCTCTAATTCCGGAGGCCTAACTGAGACAATTGCAACTGAATGGGTCTTTAGGAAACATAACAAAAGACGATATCCCAGGCTCCACCGAGGTTCAACGCAAGGCCCAAGACCACCAACCGCAGATTAAAAGGACACTGAGGAAACAGAACTTTTGAAATCAAGAAGAAAGACTTCATCGTAAGCTCTACTCCTTGACCTGTGCAGAGTCTGAGATCTCTGGATATAAAGGTCTGATTTTAATACCCAGATTAGACCAGAAATCTTCCATACAATATGAAAAAACGAAGGAGAGAGTAACTGAACTTGAAAGGAGTCTATAGATAACCCCATGACAATATATTCTAAGGAGGAAGAAACCCTGTATCTCTTAGGCAAAGGGGATTCCCTTCTCAAATGACCCCAATTTTTACTGTGCCTATGCAGAAGAAAAAAAAAGGGGGAGGGACGGAGAGGTAGTAGGGAGGTAAGGCATTTGCCTTTCAAGCAGAAGTTTATCGGTTTGAATACCAACGTTCCATTTGATCCTCTAGCATGCCAGGAACACTTTCTGAACATGGAGCCAGGAGTAACCCCCTGAACACTGCTGGGTGGGACCCAAGAAACCGCAAAAGAGAGAGAGAGAAGAGAGAGAGAGAGAGAGAGAGAGAGAGAGAAAGAGAGAGAGAGAGAGAGAGAGAGAAGAAAAAGAAGCACAAATAATCTTTTTTTCATTTCTTTTTTTTATTTCCCTTATTACTACTTTATCTTTCTCTTATCTAGTTTTAGTTGACTTCCTTATCTTGGTGTAGATATTTAAGTAGTTGTTCACTTTTTTATTGATTTATTTACTCTTTCTGTCTTCTTTTCTCTTCTTCCTTTTTGTGCTCTGTCATGTTTTTTTATCTCAAGACCATGGCAACTATGTGGTGCCTATCTTTATTGCTGCAGTGCTCACTGGATATCTTATTTGATACATCTTTGTGAAATGTTATGGTGATTCACCTTCTTTTTTCCCTTTTGTCTCTCAAACTGAGATGAGAGCCTCTAGAAGGACTCTGCCCATTGTTGGCGTAGTTAATTTTCCCCCCATCCTATTACCTTACTCTTCCCCAAACAAAACCACATAACTCGAACTATCTAGTCCCGCTTCCCAATTAGAGGGAGAAATAATGGAGGCACCAAGACCAAACAGCTATAAGATTACTAAGTAATAAACTAGACACAGGGGATCACTCAATCTAGAAGCCCCTGGGGAGAGGGTGGAGGATAGGGGAGGCAGGGGGGAAATGGAGGTGGAGGGAGGACAACTCGGTGATGGGAATTCCCCTGATTCAATGTTTACATGAACCTGGAACATTATTGTGAGCGATTTGTTAACCACTATGATTAAAATAAAAATGACATTAAAAAATTGAAAATAAGGTAACATGTAAATTTCACTTTAGGCCTGTAGTTACTTTGGACACAGTCTATTTCTAAAGTGTGTTTTTAGGCCTACATCTTGGAAAAATAGTGATAAACATAGAGAGCAAATTATACGGAAAGAAAAATTAATTGTCTTAATATGTTTGGGGGCCAGAGAAATATCACAGTAGTTTAGGTAGCTTGCCTTGCATATGAACAGGTTCAATCTGGTATCCCACATGATCCTCTGAGCTCCATCAGAAATAATTCCTGAGTATATAACAGTAATACGCCCTGATCATTGCCGAGGTTGCCAAAATAATGTTTTAATAGTGTAACTGATGATGAGACCTTACTCTAATATTACTTTATCTTATTTTTTATCTTATTCTATGACTAAATCTATTGAGAGAGCTATAGAATGAAATCTGCAGTTCTCAAAAGTTAAAGCAGAGGAAACAGTTTCCTAGGTTGTTAAATAACTTTTCCAAGGTCATCCAACCAATGAACACAGAATAAGAATTAAACTCCCCAGATACAAATTCAGTTTTTTTTTCATTCAACAATATGACAACTGTAAAGGTCCTCATTTGCAAGTGTGACAGTTTTCATTTGTCAGATTTCAAGTTTACGTTTACCTACTGTACATAATCCTTAAATCAAAGTAGAAAGAAGCTCTAAAAATAAAACATACTTCATTTTGTATTTCCACTCTCAATTCCTTTTTTCTGCTGTCCCTGTGTTATGCTAAAGATACTTACAGACGATGTTAATTTCAGGGGAGAAAGATAATAGCTTCAAATCCCTCAGTGAATATTGGTTTAAATGTTTCATCAATTAATTTTGTTTCATAAGCTTTCCAGAAAGACTACAAATAGCACTTGTATTTAGAATTGATTTTTTTTTTTAGCCTGCAGTGCCTTGGCATTGAGGAGAAGTTGAAAGAGTGGTACTATTTGGTAAAACTCTTTGCCCTTTTCTTTTTTGTAAATGTTATCTTTTTTGTAAATGTCAAATCCAAATTATAGGTGAGTATTGGCAGAGTTGCACAAACTATCTAAGATCCATTACAGCCTCTGGCATTTGTGCAGCTAAATTTGTAATGAGTTGCAGGTGTTTGCGATTGAATTTTGTGTTGCCTTTGTGATTGGTTCACTGCTTTACAGTCCATTAAGGCTCTACTCTTTCTCTCTTTTTCTTTTTCTTCCTTTTTCTTTCCTCTCTCTTTCTTTCTCTCTCTTTCTCTCTCTCTTTCTTTCTTTCTTTTTCTCTCTTTCTCTCTCTCTTTCTTTCTTTCTTTCTTTCTTTCTTTCTTTCTTTCTTTCTTTCTTTCTTTCTCTCTCTCTTTCTTTCTTTCTTTCTTTCTTTCTTTCTTTCTTTCTTTCTTGATGTTAAATCTATAGTGATGCAAAATATTCAGTTAAAATTCAATGCAGGTAGTGATTGCTATATGTGTTTTAGACAAGTGCCAATTTTAATATCAATCCACGTGGGCAGACCTCAGTGTAAAAATATATTTTAGATAATATGGTAACAGTTTAGAATTCTTCATTGAAAACCAAAGTTTTATGCTTGAAAAATGATTCATTTCATAATTTCTTAGCTTTCTTAGAAGATATGTATAAATTAGAATACCTTAGTGTCTTTTTTAATATGGGACTGGGAATTCTGCTCTTTTTTTCTGAAGGATTTCAACTTTAACTCAATAGCTATAGATAAATAGGTCACCAAACTTTACATTAAAATACAAGACTGCATATAATTTCAGAACAACTGTTTCATGGATAGCTCTTTGTAAAGCACTCTATATGGTTTCTTCATGTTATTGCACACGTAAAGGATGAAGAAGAGAGTTCATAAATTAGATCTACTTATGTTCCAACTATTTCATAAAGAGGAAAGGATGCCCAATTAGCTTCATTCCCACTTCAGTGCTAATACTTTATTTTACTACTGTGTATTATCCAACATTTATTGGGGCTATTAACATAATTAGTTAATTATGGTAGATTAATATGGAGGTACTACATGCTAGAATTTTCTATATAATACTTAACTGTATTCTGAAAACATATATTAATGGTGAAGTAAATGTATTTAAATTACTCAAGGAAAATAAAATAGCACTGAACAGTTCATAGAATATTTGACACTGAACAGACATTGATTATTGTATGCTATTATGATCATGGAGACTATAACTTTTAGATATCTGAATATCTTTCAGGATCTTAACCTTAGGATCATCTAATAATGATTACATTAGTGGCAACTACTTTATAACATTATAGTGATCCTTTGATTAAAATATATGCATTATTTTATTTTATTTTCAAATTACCTTAGGATTTTTATTTATTTGTGTGGTTTTTACTTGTATCTCAGTTCTCAGCTAAGAAAATTGAAGCTTAAAGAATTTAATTTGTTCAAGATCAAAGTGCTAGTTACACGTGACACTGGGTTTTGGATCCAAAATCTGTAATCCAAAATCTGTAATAAACAGATCCTAAAAATCCAATGTCCTAACTGACTCTGACTAAGATTGATATACAGGAACACCATTGCAGTATGACTCTACAGATAGATAATTATAAAAAAGTATCTGTTTGGTAAAGTGAGTATAAAAGAACTTACTCTATATCTCTTAACTAATCATTATGAAATATATATGTTATCCTAGTGAATATGTAAGCCCATAACTGCAGTTTAATAAGTCATGTATACACTTATAAATGCACATATATGTATATGACTATATTATAAATGTAAAATTTTCTGTCTCCATTATGTTTTTAAAATCAGCAGAAATACAGCACTAGTAATCAGAGCAATAGCATCATGTCAAAATAAGATTTTGACTGTATTTTCTTAATCTGTAATTTAATTTGTGTTTTATTTTCTTTTAAATTTTAATTTTATTTAAATTATTTACATTACATTATTTATTAAATTATTTAACTTAAATTTTATTTAAATTATTTACATTACTATCATATGAGTCAAACATTTTCCATGAGTCTTAAACATGTATGTAAGATGCTAGTAGAGTCCTGTTTAGTGCCTGATATGCACTAGGCCAGTGGTCGGCAACCTGCGGCTCGCGAGCCACATGTGGCTCTTTACAGCGGCTCCACACAGCTCCAGTCGGGTCATGTGGTATTGGGATGCGTGACTTTCTGTGTGGCGCCACACAGCTCCAGTCAGGTCATGAAGTATGGGGGTGCGTGACATTCTGTGTGGCTCCACGGCATTGAGGCATTGAGGCAGCATCCTCTCTGCACTACAGACTGAGGAACAGAGGAGAGAGCCATGTGTGGGTCAGTGGCCGCAAATTGGTGCCTGGTGAGTCACTGTCCAGCCTGGACCCCGCCCCATCTCCTCCCCTGTGGGAAAATATGTGTATTGGGGCCCTGTG
>PVKC010039285.1:0-12581 GCA_004027635.1 Crocidura indochinensis | reverse complement strand
CAGGAGCAGACTTATTTGAAGAGAAAATAACTAAGAATTTTCCATAAATGTTTGTTAAAGATACCAAAACTCAGAACTAGACAGCTCAAAAAGTCTCAAGAAGAAGAAATAAAAGGAAAGTTCTACCTAGGCATATGCTAGGAAAACTGTAGAATGCCTAAGGCAAAGAAAAGATTTTAAAAGAAGCCAGAAAAAAAAAAAATCACTTACAAAGCGATGACAATTAGACAGATGGCCAACTTTTTCACGTAGTAATAAAAGACAAAAAATAGAAATAAAATATGCAATGCGCTAAGAGAATAAAGCAAAAGTGCTAGAGTGTGACTTTCAAAGAAAGCAAAAATATCTTTCAACAATGAAGAAAAATACTTTTTTTAAACAAAAACAAATGAGAGTTTTTACAGCCAACAGATCTTTGTTAAAGACAAATTTGAAAAAAAGAAGAAAAATTTGAAGATTCATTTCAAGGGAAATAAATGACAGATATTAGTAAATATTGGGTAAATATAAATATAATCTTAAAGCATAAAGTAATAATTTCATATTACATTGTGTGATTAACTAGTAGAAAAAACTAAAATTATGTAAAAGCTTGTATCCACAGTCATGGTAATTAGGATGAAAGTATTTGGGATAATTATACTACTTTGAATTAAGCTAAATATACTAAATAGCTTGCACGACTAACTAGAGTAGCTATAAGAGAAGAGTGATAGCTGCTTCTGTCCAATTCTTACCCAATAATGAAATAACAATATTTAGTGGACCATGTAGTAAATGTTTTCAACCTTTTGAGGTTAGAGTGGCTGAAGTATAATGGATTGCAATTTTTTTTTTTTTTTTGGTTTTTGGGTCACACCCGGCAGCGCTCAGGGGTTACTCCTGGCTCCATGCTCAGAAATTGCTCCTGGCAGGCACGGGGGACCATATGGGGCGCTGGGATTCGAACCGATGACCTTTTGCATGAAAGGCAAACAAACGCCTTACCTCCATGCTATCTCCTGGGCCCCAAGAATCGCAATTTTTTTAAGTTTATTTATAATTTGGTTCACATGCTTACAGTAGAATTGGTTCTTATGTTTCGGTGCATTACAATAGTCATCTTTATATGACTGAAATGGTCAGGCCCCTTTACCAATGTAATTGTTATCACCAAGTCCTCATTCTCCATAAACCTCTCATGAGGATTTCATTTCGGTTCCCCTAAGCTTGATGTTGGTCCTCATGAGAGACTCCTACTTCCTTACCAAAGGACATCAGGTTTGATCATGAAATCCATAACATCCCTTCTTTGGGATATTTTCACATTTTGACAATGTCAGGCTTGACTTGGTGATATCATGACTTTCTTAGCTAATAAACTGCCAGTGGAAGTAAAAGAAAAACCTTCTTCAGAGCTTTTCAAAGCCATTATAATGCTCAGCTTTTTCTTTTCTTTTGTTCTGATATTAGTGTGCTTGAAAGGAACTGCATTCCTAGCTTGGGCCCAATAATGAAAATAAAAGTCAACTCTAAATAGACATGTATCCTGATATGAAATTAAATAGAGTTAAAGCCATGAATTTGGAGTTTCATATTTTAGACATGTTCATTACTGTAGTAATTTAGTCTTTAGTAAGTATCAGAAATTAATATCTAAAAGAGGTTCAAGCAATTGTACAGAAATGAGGGCATTTGACTTGCATGCTGCTGACGCTTGTGAGTCTGCCAGGACTGATCCCTGAGTACAGGGTCAGGAGTAAACCCTGTGCAATGCCAAGTGTCTCCCTACAAAAAAAATAGTAATGTCTAAAAATAAAGTACCACTATTACAGTAGCAACAACAAAAACCCAAGACAACACCCAATTTTCAATATATGTTATTGAATCTTAAAACACAAACAGGTGGCTAGAAACTGTGAATGAAAATTGAGAAGATCGCAGTTACTTAATTATGCAGTGGTTGCCTATTTAACTTGAAAAGCACAATACTTAATGAACTTATAATTAAAGAAGAAGAATGTTGGAAAACAGTAAATTGCATAACTTAGTCTCAAATGACTAATAGACAAGGCATGGCTCATGTGGCTAATTATATTAGATATATAAATGTAATATCAAAATATAGTGAGTAGACTCCTCATAGAAAAATTCAGATGAAAGGTACTTAAGACTTCAGTGATATGTGATTTGAAAGAGACTACATAAAATATAAAGACACTGGAAATATTAAAAATTTAAGGGAGGAAAAAGAAAAAACAGCCCATAAGAGCAAAAGAAAACTGACAGAAATGTTGACCTCTATAAGACACTCAAAAATTAGGACACATTTTAGATGAAAAAGAAGTAGTGTACTTTCAACTTGAAACAGAACCTCAGAAATATTGGTTATGGACTCATTTTTGTCTACTCCAAATTTCTTTCTTTCTTTTATATTTTTTTTTCTTTATGGTTTTTGGGCTACACAGTGACACTCAGGGATTACTTCTGGCTCTGGCACACAGAAATCTCTCCTGGTTTGGGGGGCCAAATGGGATGCCAGAAATAGAACCCAGGTTCATCCTGGGACAGTCATGTGCAAGGCAAATGCTCGCCACTGTGCTATTGCTTCGGACTTCGGACCCAGGTCAATTCCAAATCTCTAAGTTTAAGTCTTAAATTGCAGATCTTCAGGATGAGATTGTATTTGGAGACTGGGTCTTTGAAGAAATTGTTAACATACCAGGCCTCTATTCCCATAGATTGATCATTATCATAAGAAAAACAATTGCCATTTCCAGTGATTCCAAATACACAGGGCAAAGAGAAAAGACCATGAGAAGATGCAAAGGAGGAGACTTTTAGAAGCTGACACGAAATCAACATTGTTGATACCTTCTTGGGCTTCTGGCTTCCATAAGTGGGAGAAATTTATTTCTGCTAATCAAACTGCCACCCAATGAGTGACTTTGTTCTTGGTACCCAGTATGCGGTATTTTGTTATGGCAGTCCTAACAAATAAAGAAAGTAATGAATAGGGGCCAGAGAGATAGCACGGAAGGTAAGACCTTTACCTTTCATGCAGAAGGTCATCGGTTCGAATCCCGGCATCCCATATGGTCCCCTGTGCATGCCAGGAGCAATTTCTGAGCATGGAGTCAGGAGTAACCCCTGAGCACTGCCAAGTGTGACACAAAAACCACAAAAAAAAAAGAAAGCAATGAATAATAGTAATTAGTAATACTTGCAATAATGTACTTTTCTAGACTGAATTTTAGAACATTTCTTTGGAGAATTCTGAAGATCAAAAAGACAGCTAGGCACTCTGAGAAGATGTCTTCTGGCAACCACCTCCTTTACGAAGACACTTTAAATAATGGGCTTTGGCAAAAGAGGTAACTGGCATCACACCCTGGAGCAGATCTCACCATTGTTCTCCTCTGTGGGTTGCCCAGGAGAGCCAAAGATGCAATGCCATCCAAGGGCGTGCCATCTGGGAAGGCTTTTCTAAAGTAAACAGGGGCTCTTGCTCCTGGGTTTGCCATTTGGATCCATTTTAATTGTTAACACTTAGGAGAAAAGAAAGTATTTTTTTCACATCACATTGGGTGGGAGCCAACTGTGACTGCAAGCTGATGGTGTAGGCTAATAGCAATAGTGTACTAATCATCTTAGAGAACATTCACCTCCTACCATCTCTGACTGATCCTATTTAGATCCCAGACTTAACATTAAGAAGAGAACATTTATCCCTTAAAGCCTCCAATTCCAAGACTTTTAATTGCTCGTGGACTTTTGTCATTTGTTGTTCACATGTGTTGATCAAATTGCTTAAATATTTTCATTTCTCCTATAAATAGATACACTTAGAAAGCACTTTCTGTCATCTCCAAGGTAACTGTTTAATGAAATGAAAGATTCCTTTCATTTTTTTTATTTCTCTCATCTCTTTTCTTTCAACATTGAGGTCACGCTTCTCATCTGAAACTTCAGTGTGCTAACTTTACATTTCTTTAAATTCATACATTGAGGGCATTTCTCTTGGGCCCAGTGTTCTTCCCCTGGGAAAGAAAGTTGTATTTATAAGTATCTAATAAATGCAAGACTTTGTTCTGCTGATCTTGTCTTTCTTCTTATCCCCTAGAGGCAGCGGCTAGAAATCAGCACAATCCTTGTTTAAAAGAAAATAAAGAATAAAAGACAATACGATACAGTTGGTCTCTGTTGATTATTTAAGGAATCTGGTGACTATGATCAAAGACAACAGTCAATAAAAGTCTAGATTGTGGGAATGAAGCTGGAGGGCAACATGATTTAGAAAACAAGTGGCAGAGATCTACTAATAATTTCTCATTTCTTTTCACACCTTCTACTTCCATTTCTATTTTCTTTTCTCTCTTTTTTTTGGTCCTTCCATTGCTATCTGGTTTTCTGAATATCTTTTTCTCTTTCTTTCCTTTTCTTATACTTTGCTGCAGACAGAAGCTATTTGCTTCAATGAGTAGTGATCAAATATAAGAAATTTCAACACTGTAGTCTAAAGCAACAACAATAACAGAAATCTAAGATGTAGGAACCAGGAGAGAGAATAGGTTCAAGTCAATGCTGGCATATACTGACTCAGGAGCAATTCTGAGCAATACATCTTCCTTAGAGCTCAACCAAATAGTACCATGGATTCCTCAAGCACAGTCAGGAAGGCCCTGGTATTACTACCACTGCAATACCTGAGCAGCAATATGTCCTTGGATCCCTGCACGGTTGGGAAACCTGGGCTCCCCAAGCACCATTTAAAAGGTCTCCTTCAAAAAAATTTTAAAAGGTGCCAAATGCTTAATTTTATATATTAAAAGAGGGAATTAAAAATGATATCACCTGAATAAATTTTAGGCTTACTTTTCCTTATTTGAAAAAACAACTTGCTAGGGCTGTGGATTTAGTCAGGCCTGAAAAGCAATTCAGTTCCACATCCCGATCTTAGGAAGACCTTGATCAAATGACTCTTGAGTCTCAATTTCCTCACTTTCCACACCAAGAACATTAGTTGATGGAATTTTTATTTAAGGGGTCAATTACCAAAGGGTATTGACACATTAGATAAAGCAACATATCAGATTTATCTTTTTTTAATGATGTATTTAGATACTTTGGAAACTACTAAAACACAAATTAGCTCAAAAGCATTACTAAACACTTGTAGTTTGGAGTCTATAATATATAGGGTGATTTGAAAAAAATTTGAACACATTAAAAAGTGTAACACAGGGCTAAATGAACACAGGTTCATTCTCTGCCACTATATATGGTCCCTCAAGCTTACAAGTTACAATCTCTAAAAACTGAAGCCCTGAGCTCAACCAGGAGTGGTTCAGCCTTCACTCCAAATACATTGCTCACTAGCAAGTAAACACATAGTAGGCACCAATTTGTACTCTTCTTCATTTCATTGGTCTGCAGAAAACTATGAATCATTTTATGTAACATTCAGCATAGTGCCAATAAATTAATAAAGGACTAGCTGAGAGCACTGCATTAATCTTTTTCCATAAATGAGTGAAGATAAAAATTTCCCTTATATCCTCTGCAGGCACTGATGAAGCAGATAAGACTAAATAAGTCTTAAATTTTAGCTGTATTTTCAGACTCATGCAAAAAATAAATATATTATATATAAATAACATATTATATTATATATTACTATATTATAAGTTATTATATGCTTAAAAAGTTAATCTCAGAGGAACCCCAAATATTAACACATAATAACTTAATTTCACACACATAGGGTCATGGGGTATTAAATATGTATATGTGGGGCCAGGAGGAAGAAGTTGGAAATGTTGTGGTAGTGGTAGTGGTGGTGGTGGTGGTTGGAGATGGTGTGTGTGTATGTGTTTTAGAGAGAGGGAGAGAGAGAGAGAGAGAGAGAGAGAGAGCTGAATAAGGAGTCCGAAGTCAGTATTCAGAGAAGAGATTTCCTCGTAGTTTGTGGAAATTTTTGAAAACCTCATTTTCCCAGAAAGATGAAAGGCTCCTCCTTCTACTATGCACTCCAGAAATCCTTTCATGATCATACTTTAGAGATTTGGTTAGAGCCTTCTCTTTGAACACTGACTTAATAACATTTTTGCCTTACTAATGGCTGTCCAGACCCTCCAATCATTACCCAGTTCAGATCTGGGAGCACACCCAGCACCTCCCATTTCCGAGGAAATGAACGATCTTGTCATGGTAGTTATTTTCCTCAGACTTCACTATATGTACTTCTGATGAACTGACACACTGGGTGAAGACTAAGAATGTATCCGATTGTAAAATTTATTTTAATATTTCATTTATAGCTTTGAATTTAACTTGGGTGTTGAGTAATATGCTTCCATATATGTTAAATAATTTTGGAATCACTTCTTTCTACTGTTAACAGCTACTAACATTCTCCTATAAGTGTCTGAAGATTTGGGGCTCAGAAAGGGAAGTCCACATACTTCGGGAAGTTGGGAACCCCACGCTAGCAGAGGTGCTGGGCTAATCTACTTTCCTTCGTGGGGAACTTGAAATATATTGCATCCATGTACCAACTCAGTGCTTCTCTGAGCAGCAAGCAAGTAGGGAGTCCTCCATCCATCTTTCTGGCTTCTTAGGCTTTTGAAAGAAGGAATATCATCCCAACCCTATTCATGGCACCATTTCCCTAGGGCAAACCTAGCTTTTTGTATGCTTGTTTTGGTTTTGGACCACACCTGGTGATGCTCAGGGATTACTCCTGGTTCCTCACTCAGAAATTACACCTGGTTGTGTGTGCTCAGGGAACCATATGGGGTGCAAGGGATGGAAACTGGATTGGCTGCATACAGGCAAGTGCCCTACCCACTGTATTTGGCTCCTGTCCCAGACCTGGTTCTTGAAGAAAGCAACGTGCACCTTTGAAATAAATGGCCTCAGAGAAAGAAAAGCAGCCAGTAAGACCAGATAAGCCAGAATGTGTATCCCAGTCTGGTCATCTGTCCAGGAGAAAGCTCAGATAACACAACAGGTCTGGGTGGCTGCCACCAGGCACGCATCTCAGCAATCCCACTAACAGAACATTGCTTTTGTCATGCCAGCATTGCCAGCACAAGGCCCTGAACTTCAGGCTCCGGATGCCATCTTTCCAGAAGATTCTCCCTGTTCTAGCTGAAGTGAGGAGGAACCATGCCAGGATACTGCCTGTCAGGAGCAGGATAGACTTTGGCCATCAGTGCTCTCTCATTAGAGGCTATATATATATATTTTTTTTGCTTTTAATTTGGCAACGGCCCCCATATCTCTAATAGAGTACACTGCCTTGAAAGGCACAAGCTATCAGCTTTCAGAAGTACAGTGCCTGTCAGGACCCAACGCATGACCTGGGCTCATTCCTGGAAGCTGCACCCACCCTGAATGGGAAGGCCCAGCCAAGCTGGTTTCTTGTAATAAAATGATCCAATACAGGATCTGGAGCAATAGCACAACTGGTAGGACACTTGCCTTGCACTTGGCCAACCAGGTTCAATCCTAGGCACTCCATATGGTCCTTTGTGCCCACCAGGAGCGATTTCTGAGGGCAGAACCAGGAGTGTGGTTCTGCCCCCTCCCAAATGCTCCACTACAAAAGCTGCTCGGCCTGACCGGCCACCTCACTGGCTGTGCCCTATGGGCCCTGCCTAGCTTTCTTCCTCTTTTTTTTTCCTGCCGGGCTGAAGTGTTTCTTTGTCCCCATTCCTGCTTGCCTCAGTCACCAGGATGGTGACCAGGCTTTTGTTGTGGGTGCACATTGTGTGACCTGTGGTTGTCCTAGGGAGGGCCCCCCTTGGCTCCTAATGCACTGCTAAAGGAAGATTGGCTGACCACAATCCACCTGGCATCCATCAATGACAAATAAACAGCCTGTGCTTATCACTGAGCCACCCAGAGAGGCCAAACTGTAAATGAGAAATATAACTGCCTCCTCGGCCACATCATCAGTGCAGGAGTGGCCTCTGGTCACCCTTGGTCCTAACTGTAATAGGTCTAACTGAGCACTGCCCACTACAAACCTTGCATGAGTGCAAACTTCTATTACTTTGGTCCTTTCCTTTTTTAGTTTTTTTTCTCTTTTGTTTTCTTTGTTTTTGTTTAGTACACACCTGGTGGTACTTAAGGACTGCACCCAACTGGTGTCTATGCAGAGCTGAAAGTTAAACAGAGCCTCCTGCATGTTAACGTAGACACAGACTTATTGAGATCTCTTCCTGGCCCCTGTTTTTGTCTCTTTTTTTTTTAAGTCAGAACACTAAACCACAGCTGTCAATTAACACATGATAGGGGAAGATGAGTTAGGTTGGAGGGAATATAGGCATAGAGGGAAGATCATGGTAGCAGGGGGTCAGTAATGCTCTTGTAATACAAGACCTTGAACAATCTGTAACCCTGTCATCTAAAGTATAGTCAATATTTGCAAACAGATAAAATAAAATTTCAAAAAAAGTCAACACACACACCAAATATATATTCATAGTACTTTGAATCTTTTCTTTATATATTTTTATATTCTTCAAACTCTCTATGATAAGAATTTTTATAATTCCCTTCCTTTAAAAATATTTTAAAAGGTCAGGACACTGAAACTTCTCCTGCACACTTTGATAAGAAGTGAGCTAAGTGGTGAGCTTGGTATGTGGAATAGGCACTTTCTATGTGTCAGAGCAGAGCCTCAGGGGCAAGAGGCAGAGGCAAGCTGCAGCACCAGCAATCTCTCCTAAGAGCAAACTCATCTTCCACACCTCCACTCTGCTGCCTTCCTCTCACAGCTGCCAAACAGTCTGCCCACTGAGACACGGCTGATATTCTTATAGGATATCCAGCACAGGAGAGAGTGTTTTTTCCTACCTGTCTCCACCAAACCTTTGCCAGCTTTGCCTGAGGGAACAACAAGCAGGAAACTCACAGAGTGAAGGCTGGAGGGACTTGTCAACTATTTCTGGATCCACCCTGTGGCTCTCCCGACTTTTTTCTCAAGCAGTGTCATAGGCGAATGAACCTGAGTAAGGTGATTTTTCACCTCAGATGGTCCCTTCTTCCATTTATGAAATAGAAAACAGGGCTTCCAGTTCATTTGACTAAAACTACTCATCTCTGCTCCCCCACACTCACCCTCCTAGGAGTCCTATCTCCAAGGTGCCTGTAGGGTTGACTGAACAGACTTGAATTCCCACTTTGGGAGATTGTTCATGCAGTTTTCATCCGAACAGCAGCTTCTCAGGAAAATTAAATCGGTCTTGCTGATCATATCTCACAAGGCTCTCTGGATGATGACACTATTTGAAACAATTGACACATTTTGAAATTTCTTCTGATTCACTGGACACTTGAATTGAGATTGGGGATAGAAAAGCGATCTCTAGATGTAACAAAGATTAATGGGACCCCCATCCAAAACACATTTTTGGAGGGGGAGCAAGAAGGTGCTTCCCAAGCAGTGCTAAAGAGATCTGAGGGCCTCTCTTGGTGATTGTGGTGCTGCTTGAACACCATAGTACTAAGGATTAGCTTGGTCATCTGGCAGTGCTCAGACATCTCCAAGTTTATACCTAGAAGTTCTGGGGAGACTTAATCTTTAGATTTCTCTAAGAAGGGAATCAAACTGGAGCAAGTTGTAGGTTGCACATACATGCATGTGCCTTACTCTGTACTATTTCTGGGCCCCCAAACACATTTTTGGGGGTGTTTGGGCCCACACCCAGCAGTGCTCAGGGCTTATTCCTGGTTATACATTCAGGGTTTTCTCCTGGAGAATTCAGGATACCATATGAATGCAAGGTTCACACCATGCAAAGTAAGTGCTTTATCCATTGTACTATCACTCTGGATCCCCCAATACATTTTTACCTAAGGAGTTATTTTTAATCTCCCCTTTAGTATTAGCAGACATTTTGGAGAATCTGCTTTACTAAATTTGAGGAGATTAATTTTGAGTTCTAATAGGTCATCCTTCCAAGACAGCTTGCTTCTAAGATGGCACTGTCCATAGTTTTGCATATAGCACATGGAAGCAATAGAATCTTTGGGACAATTGCTGATGTACAGGCCTTTTGGCTCAGAGGCAGCATTCTCAAACTCTGAGGTCATCTTATATTCAACTGATACCGTCAGCTCTGCAGTTCGATAGATGAAACTGGAAACTAATACACAGGAATTGATTTCTATAAGGGTTGAGTGTCAATATTTACAATCCCAAGGGGTGATAACTGATTGAGGCAAAACCAAAGTCAGAATGGCAACCACCAAGGTCATGGCCAAACGCAAATTCTGATTTTTTTTTCAAAGAAGATCAAATCAGGACTCCAATTGGGACAAGATTGTTGAAATGAAAAGCAAGATATTCATTTAAAGCTCTGGAAATCACTCTTTTCTATCATGTAGGCTTCTCTTCTCTCAAGCTTATGAGAGAGAACATCTTTTCTCCTGTAAGCTTAGTTACATTAACATCATCATCATAGGAGGATGCGGAGAGAGCTTTTCAAATCAATTGTTCAGGACAATTTTTCCCCAAAGTATGATGCTTCTACAGAGATATAAGTCCCTTAAAAATTGCCATGATGCTGGGAATATAATGCTTGTCTGATAAGAAGAATTCTACCAGAATTTTCAGAATTCCTATCTCTAAGAAAAAGTCCATTTATATGAACAAAAGTTGCATGAATTTTTTTCATGAATTCATGAAAAAAAAAACATGAATCCTCAAACTAGCTGCATGTTAGAATCCCACCTGTGAAAATTTTGATCTGAGATAATGTGATCTGTGCCAAGATACATAAGCATCAATAAAGATTTTTAAAAATGCTTTTTATTTTAAGCACCAGGATTTACAGTACTATTACTGGTAGGGTTTTATGAGTACAATATTCCAATATTGTATCATCTGTTAGACAAGTTTCCCCATCATTACATTGTCTCTACCTCTTCCGCCAACCTTTCTACAGTTCTGTAGCTCAATTCTCAAGTTCTGTTGCCTTTGGGCTCTTGTTATTTACTTATTATGTCTCTTTATATCTAACATACCAAAGAGATTATTATGTATCTGCTCATCTCTTTCTAGCTAACTTCACTCAGCACAATACTCTTCAATTCTATCCATGTGCTAACAAATAATTTTTGTTTTATTGCTAAGTCATATTCCATTATACAATCATATGTTCTTGGATGGTTGGGTTGTTACAGATTTTTTCCTTATAAATAATTCTGCAATGAATATAGGGGTACAGATGTATTTTCTGAATAGAATTTTTGGAGTATATTTCAATAAGTGGAATGACTGGTTCATATGAAAGCTAAATTATTAGGTTTTTTTAGAAGACCATACTCTTTTACAAAACAGATAGAACCAGTTCACATTCCTAACAGCAATATATGAGGTTTCTCTTTCCCCCACATACATGCCAACATTAGTTGTTTTGTCTTGTGTGATGTGCCAGTCTCACTGATGTGAAATAGAATCTCAACTTTATTTGCATTGCCCTGATAGTAAAGGATACAGACTGATTTTTCATATACTATTTATCATCTGTATATTTTCTTTGAAGGAGTTTATGTTAATCTATTCTCCTCATTTTTCGACTTTGTTAAGTAACCCAGTGATTCCACAGCAGCTAGCATTCAAAACTGCCAGACTGCACCTCATCTTCCTTAATATCTTGTGCCCCTTCTGTCTGTGTACCCCACAACCTCACCCTTTATTCTTCTAGGGCTTAAATTCATTTTATTGAGGGAGGACACTAATTCTAAGAAGAATGTGGGATTCTCTAGGGAGAAAGAGAAAGAGAAGAAAAGTCAAAATAAAAGACAGTTTATGTCATAACGTATAATATGAATAAACCTGGGGTGAAGTTCTATAAAGTAAAGGAGTGAATGCACTAGTTAGACTAAAGATAATCCCATAGTGGGGCCTGGAATGATATTACAGTGGGTAGGGTGTTTACTTTGCATGTGATCAGCCCAGGTTCAATGCCTAGTATCTTATATGGTTTCCCCAAACACTGCTAGGAGTAATTCCTGAGTGCACATTCAGGAGTAATAATCCCTGAGTACTGCTGGGTGTGCCCCTAAGAGACAATCCATTAGTGGAGTGCCTTACATTCTAGCCTTATGTTTACACTAGCCCATTTTACTACTTCTCTAAGGAACTCCCCATCTATAACTGTACACCAACTTGGCTCTTCTTCCTTTGAGCCATAAATTGTTTCTTCTTTCCTTGTATATAAAATTTTCTCTGGCTAGGTTCCAACTCTTAAAATTAAGAGTTTTTTTATCTTATATGCATCCAGAAAACCATTTATCATATTAAGGTGATAACTAATTACAGGTCAGTTTCTCTTCACCTGTAGTGGGCTCTTAGAGGCAAATGAATAAAACCCAACTAGGTGTTATTGCCTTGTTTATGCATCTAAAGCAGGTTTACTCTGCTTACTAACCACTCTAATTAAAATCTTTTGTGAAGATGAGCAGAATTGTAAGCTTCTGTTTTTGATGAGGGACTTTCAGAAATTGAGGAAGATCTAGGTCATTTCTATATTTGAGGAACATTAGAATTTCTATAAAATGAAAACAGGGGCTGGAGAAATAGTACA